>JAQFYB010000048.1:0-99938 GCA_034694085.1 Pogonognathellus longicornis
ATCGCGAGCTGTGGTGTACTCGAGCTGTAAAATCTGCGAGCTGTGATGTGCACCGAGCTGTGATGTACGGTCACCTACACGACTGCTGAGAGAGAGGATGATGTGCTTTGCCGTGTGGTGTGTTGCTACGGCTATACATAACTTACTTTGCTTAACTCACAGATCAGACCGTCATGTCACAAGAGAGACTTTTCTGTGTGTTGCTGAATAGATTTCTGCCGTATTATATTATCTTTTCAGTTCTGTATCTATTGTATCGTCTCGTTCTCGTCTGGTTTTAAAAGGAGGAAGATTCTGATGCCTAGGAGCAGCAGGAGCATCATAGCCGCTTCACAGAAACAACGTCTGTGCATACTTGTTACTAATAGTCATATACAATACAAAATACAACACACATTTCAATGTGAATTTAAGAAATGCAACACTATGTATTTGTACACCAAAACTAATAGTCATAGTCAAGTAAGTAACAGCAACAGAAACAGCAGCAGAATTATCATTTTTCCTATAGGTATCTGTACCACTAAAGTTTAGAGCTATAATGCAGAGCCCTATGTCATACATTGCTTGTATGTATGAACACTATGTGTGGTATCTGCATACACAGACAAAAATTCGTACATAAATATTTGAAAAACTAGCTAGGTATTGAATCTTGTGTGTTGTTAATAGGAGAACCAGAAGATATAGGCAGCTATGTATGTAAAGCATCGAAGTTTGTTTATTTAATGGACATGGAAGTTTGTGTCATTGCGTATGTATGTCTTATTAACTTATTATTGTGCTAATACCTTGAGAACAACTAGCTGCTAGTTAAGTTTGTGTGTAGTTCCTGTGTATGTATCTTGATATTTGTGTATGGTAGCTATACACTATCTGTATGAAGTATTTTATGCTCTTCTTTGGCTTGGGTTGAATTGAAGTTGAGATAAAAGTCGAGATTCTCTCTCCATGAGTTTGATGATGATATTATTATTCTCCTGCTTTGGTATGGTCTACGCGATAATATGACGGTATGCATTGCCTACACTTTGTGTTACACTGTTGTACTATTTGAGTGTGATGCGATAGGACGAGTATTTTACTAGTCGTAGTAAGTAGTGGTAGTAATAGTAATAGTAGTAAAGTAGTAGAGTTGAATTCGATTGGATTTGCCGTTTTGTACGAGGCATTTATTAGACAGTGAATACAATGCAGCGAAACCACTAGCACCACCAGCAAGACTAGACCAACAAGCAGTCGAAGACAGACCTCAGCATTATTGCATTGCCACGAAGGAGGGACGTTTGATGGGAGGTAAACGGGAGGAATGTGGAATGTGGACGGCGAGGTCAAATTCCTTGGTGGTGGTTATAGTCAGCAGCATCAGCAGACGTAGTCGTCTATCGTCTTTTCGTTCTTTGGTAGCAACGCTCCTTTAATACCAACCAAATGAACCTCTCTTCTCGTCTCATCTCATCGACCTCGCCACTAAACAACAATCCAATCCCTACAACTACAAAATACAACTACAACACTACAACTACTTCTACAGCCACTCCATGCATACATACAACACACAAATGTACATGCTAATCCAAACACTTGCATATTCCTCCTATGTACATTCTCTCATTCTCATATGCAGCAAATATAGCAATAGCCAAGCAACCACAACTTAAGTGCTAACACACTAACACTAGAGCGTCTCAAAAATTCATGTGTGTACACATACACAAACTTCATTTCATGCTACATAGCAAAACCAAATCAAAGCTAGATGTTTGTATATGCCAAAGCTCTTCTGAATCTAAACTGTGAAGGAAATCCTCAGAGAGAGACTCATATTCACATTCAGCAATGTTCTCATTGTATGAAAGCATTATGTGTAGCTGTGAACGTGTGGTATGTACTTATGTAGAATTGTGTGTAGTAGTTCGAATGTCTGTCATGCCATTATTCTACTAGGGAATTTTCGAAATTTCGGGAACAGCTGCTTGAAAAGAGGCGCGGAACATGTGCGCTTGCGTTAATACCAGCAGATACTCCAGCTGATTACAAATTGCTAATACATATTTTCAGAAGATGCTTCAGCCAGCCCAGCCAGACCAAGCCAGTCAGCATCAGTGGGAATCTGATTGTGAATGAATGAGATTCGAGAGAGAGAGAGAGAGAGAGAGACTTATCTGTGAGAGAGTCTGTGTGTGTGAGAGAGATATATCTGAGCTATTCCATCAGGAGGATCATGGCATAGACGCTGTACAACACACAGAACTACTCCACTATCTCTCTCTCTCTCTCTCGGTAGCTTGTTTGTAGTTGGATGGAGGTTTGATATAATGTACAGACATATAAAGAGAAGTTTATACTGTGGCAGTCCATTATGTCCATTTGGCATATGGTGTCTGCTTCACATGGCCGAGGAATTCGCATAGATGCAGTAGTAGAGTTGTTTGTGAGAGAGTTACAAGTTATGTTACTACATAGTTGCATATAATGTATGTACTAAATGTTCGTATAAGGAGCAACAAGTAGAAAAGGATTCTTGTTAGAAGTTATACAATAGTAGAGGTGTCTGTGTTGTGTGTAGTCGAACTGGTATAAGTAGTGCTAGAGTGGAAGTATGTATGGTGTATGAATGTATGGTATTTTCAATGCAGTGATTGTGACGGTGTGCATGGAGTGGTCTTCTTGGTTTGCTGGTAAGATAATAATGTAGCGAAAGCAAAGCTAATGATATAAAAAAATTGATGATTACCTGAGATTGTAGATTTGTAATTTGAGAATGAGAATGGGAACTGCCGGCTTGCAGACTTCGCACGTTCACTTCAGTTCAGTTCACTCTTGTTGCGTTGTTGGCTTGGCTCAGGCTTCTACCTTCTACAAACTTATAGCCATTAGCTTTTTACTCGACGAGAACTGTTGCTGTTCTTCGAGCTGCTGTTCTGTTGTTGCTAAAGCTGACGAGACGAGAGTTTCAGCTGAGCTGAATGGGAAATTGTTTCCGCAACCGGTAACTGGCTTGTTGGCTGTTTGTCTGTCTTGACTAGTCTGCTCGTCTATGCATGCATTGCATTATTGTGTGGACTGAGACTGTGGGTGATGTGATAGATCCATCCATTCTTCATCCTATAAGGAAAAAACCAATGATAGAGAAAATTACGTTATATAACATTATTATTGTAAGTGTATAGTTAGGAGTATATGAGTTTACACTTCAAGCATTCATAGCCTACTAGGTATACATTATATGTACATGCACTGTGTACTGTGTGTAAGTATATAATGTGCTCTCAAGACAAGTCAGACAAGACAGGAGCTATATATTGTTGTAAGCTGTCAAGAAAAGAGTTTTGAATAAAATAAAAGAGAGATAGAGAGAGAGACAAGAACAGACGGGGGAATTCTCTTCCACTCTCAAAGATTAGATTGCACATTATTACAGGCGAAACAAAATTGTCTGTTCTCTAAGTTCATTGTAGACTTTTCCTTTGCCTTGCATTGTTTAGCATACAAATCATATATCGTAGACATGCTGTATTCATATAGGAGTAAGTGTAATAACGACTATATTTATATGCCGGTGTACTCACAACTTATAATAAGTATGCACTCTGTGTGTGCATTCATATAGGCGAGTACTTACAGGCTTCTATTATATGAATTAGTAGGCAAGGCATGTTAATGTTTGTACATTGTATTACTTACTTACTATTGCATACCTCTCTATTTTACAATTTCAGAGTGTGTATGTGTGTTTGTGTAGTATGTAGATGTATATGTATAAAGTAAGGGAAGTTGTACAGTGTGCAAAAGCACTGTATAAATAGCAGTATTCAATTCATACAGTCTCTCTGTGGCATGGTGGCTTGTTGTGCTTTGATTTGATCAGTAGGAGTAGGAGTTGAATGAAGCATGCGAGTGAATGTTAAATTGTAAATGTGAAATGAATGCAATAAGTAAGTGAGAGGGAAGTTCCCACTAGAAAAGTCAAGTTAAGTCAAATCAAATCTCAAATGCTCATATCACATTATTAAGAGAATGTAATCGCCTAATACTAATGTGGTTGCTATTTATTCTATGGATTTACAGTGAGAGAGGAGTTTTATAGAAAGAGCTGAGTTGTGTTCTGAGTTTGTGTGTGAGTGAATGGACTATGAGCAATCCTCCGTGGTATGGAGATGGATACATAGGAGAGATAGTTTATAAGTGGGCACAATACAATAATGGCATACATCATAAAGTTTAAATGATGAAAACGTAATGTAACACAACACAGTGTCCATTCCATAACATACATGACAAGGCAAGCAAAGAAAAGGACCTGCTAATCTTGTTTCTTGTCAGTATCGTCCATGTATTCTATGACAAACTAGTCAAAGTTCACTTGGCCTGACTTGACTCGATTCAATGAAGTTCAAACTTCTACTTACTACTACACACCACTCACACAGTCCACACAAACTACAAAAACATCATCATCATCATCAGCTCTGTGCCTTGTGTGTTGTGTTGATGAGCTTCTCTCTCCTTGCCTTGTCTTGGTCAAAACATCCAAACAGACCAATTTCAATCAACAGCCACAACTCAAGAAAGTATTTCTTGTCGAATGCTAATGTTAATGTGGATGAGAGGAAAATAATTATGTTTCATTCCATTGGAATTCAGAATTTAGAAGTGATAGTCATATTTCAACCTTACCGTTATTATGAGTACCACCAATGCACTTGCTAACCCTCTTTCTCTACTACATCTTTCATTCTATATCTCTGTACTCAACTCGAGTGTCAACCTTTTAACAAACTACACTCTGTATGCACTCTAACTCCAAAACTATTTAATTATCACCATCCATTATCTTTATCTCTCCAAGCTCATATGTTTTGTTACAAATACTTTGATAAAATCCCTCAAATATTGTACAATGCTGTATCTACACTATTTAGCTAAGCTACCACACTAGTGTCTAGTAACGTAGGTAGTAATATTTACAGACATTATTCAACTACCTATTTGTTGTAACAAGTACTACATTCGAAGCATTTACCATCTTTTAATTCAGTATCAGTTATGTTTAGTTTAGCCGTGTGTGCATGGTGTGGTTATTTATAAAGCTAAACAGTTTTATTCAATTTAGCCACGACAGTGCATGATGCTAATGTGGGGAAATCGATTCTTGCTAAAAATTCAGAATACTATAGTGCACAACTCTCTGTGCATGTTTTGCATTAACATCTGTAACACTCTGTAATCAAGTACTAGCCCTACTACTACGTAGTAAGCACAGATATAATAAATATAAAAAATAATTTTAATAGAATAGAGTGAGAGACAGAGAGAAGAAGCCCGTTTGTATGTATATTACGCTCATATGGTCGACACTCATGCACTTGATCAATCATACCGTAACATATACGAACTTAGCAAACAATAATACACTACAGTCGCAGCCAGAGACGACAACATCGACGACGACGACGGTCCAGCAGATATATCTGCTCCAACACACACACACACACACACAAACACACAAAGTGTAACAAGTATCCATACAGAGAGCGGATGTTTGCTTGCTGTTTTGTTATCATTTATACATACATTATACGTAGTACTACTATTTAGTAGTAAGCAATACATGTACATGTACAACGTATACATTGTAGCTTGGATTTGTATTACTCACATAGGAATAGTATGTAGTGTAGTGTACTAGAGTGTATGTATAAAAGTATGGAGTATTTCTATAGTAGTTCCATTTTACATAGACGTAATGATAATGCTGTCATATCGCTGTTCAGTGAATGAGAATGTATTATACCTAAATTTGGTAGCTGATGTGATATGAGCTTTTAGTAGATGTCTTTCATTTCATTTCAACTCGGTTCACTTCAGTCATCCAGTCAGCTAGTCGCAGAAATAAAAATGAGAATAGAGAATGGCTTAGCCAGCTCCATTGAATAAATATAATGCTTATATTACATTGAGTCTTTGTGCTGTGTAGCATTGCGGTAGAAAAGAACAGTAGGGTAGTCTGTTCACAGAAACAACTCTACAGTAAAAAGCTTTAATGGTTGTGTAGTAGTAGAAATGTACAGTGGATGGATGGATGATGATGATGGTATGGTGTGGGGACTTGGTATGTGTTATGAATGTACATGTACACACTAGACACATGCAGTACAACAGTAGGCAGAGAGTGTAATGCATTCTGTGTAGAATATAATGGTAATTTCTACATCATTGAATGGTTTGGTGTGGCAAGGCAAGAAGTATGTAATACTACCACTATATACAACACAGATACTACAGAACTATATTGAATAGAGTGTACACAGTATGTAGAGAACTAGGACTTGAACTGCCTGTTTTAAAGCCATGGCTAAGGATAATGGATAGAATGGAATCCCTCCATGTTGCATGCATTTCAATTTCACAGGTGAAATATAATAAAAGCAAAGGCTTAACAGGTGGAATTCCAATTGATACCGAAACGCGAAATTATTCTTAACACTAAGTAATAGAGCTCTTGCATTGTGAGCCAATCCATGAAAATATATTTCTCCTTATATGCGTAATTGTCACAAATAATAAATTTCTGTCTCTATGTATAGCTACCTACTTATGTGTACTTAAAGGCATGTACAGATATCCTATGTGCAAATATATTGTACACATTAGACTTTAGAGCTAATCTACAGTTTGTACCACAGTGCTATTTATTTATCCTTTATTGTTAGCCATAACAATAATAATATAAACATGGTGAACAAATGTAGACATATTTTTGCTGACAAATGCTTACATACAAATACATGGTGGTGCATTACGGTTAAGCTGACGCGAATGAGATTCCACGTCATACAAGAAGGTTATAAGTATAGTTAAGTACTGATGATGACGATGGCGGTCTAAAAGACTTTTAACACAACTACTAACTGTATGTACTTTGTATAATGCTTACTTATGTAGTGCTGCTTCGTTTGGCTCTCTCTCTCTCACTCTCCTGTACATCTATTGCCATTACATTCTGCGAACGCTAAACTAAAAATCTCGTAAATACCATTCCTATGTACACTTCTGTGTTGGGTCCACTGAGAATATATTTATTTTATATTTGTGGTAATATTTTATAGGAGGAGATTGCTATGTAATAACAAGCATCTAAAGATGTAGCTATTTAAGTATGTAGGTAAAATGAATCGGTGTGTGTCTCTCTCTGTGTCTATCCCTGCTATAGCATACTCTTTTATTTATAATAATATTTAGCCTATTATACATAAGTACTTAATAGTATTAGTATTAGTGTAGAAATAGTAATAGTATTTGTGGGATTGTGTGTGTGTGTGAAACCTGGTGAGTGTATTATAGATTATAGGAACCGTGTGTTTGTGTGTGTGTGTGTGTATGCAGTGTTTTATGTTGTACAAATGTTTCTGCAAGTGGCAACAGCAACTGGCAACACTCGTCAAATAGTGTCTGCAAGCTCACCAGTCGCCAAGAATACAATGGAATGGGATATGAGATGAGATATTCTGTGCCAGTGCTTCATGTAATTCTATACAATAAAACATTCTCTGTAATATTTTCTAAATTACCGAAAGAAATGTTTATAATGTACAAGGTAATGTAAGCTCCTGCTTGGCTTTGCTGAGCTGTTGTGGCGGCCTCAACTCAACTAAGAGAGTTAAGCTATCCATTCTATTCTATTCTGTTCTATGAAAGAATGATGATGATGATGATGATGATGGGATGACGTGGAAGTTTGGTTAGTAGGTATCCTTTATTCTCTCTCTCTCTATGTATAATATCTGCCTTTACTTGTGTAGTTTAGTTAGCCATGGAGCTTATTGCTCTTTCTACTGTTTCTACCACTCTTTTTGGTGTGTGGTGTGTGTGTGTTAGTGTTGCAATGCTAGTCTTGTAGTAGTAGTTGTACTTGTAGTAGTATGTAGTCCTAGTCTCATCCGCATATCTCATACCAATTCACTATATGCTGACTTAACGATCATTCTCGTCTCTCTCTCTCTCTCTCTTTTCCGCTGGCTTCCTACATCCTACAGTTCTCTACTACCTACGTGAAAATCCTCACTTTGCCTTATGCTTCACGACACACAATTGTACACACAGAACAGCATAACAATCATTGCATCTCAATCTATCTCTACTAGTGCAAGTATATAGTAAGTAACTAAAGTAAAGTTAAAGTCGACTCTCCTCCTCTCTCTCTCTCTTAAATCGTCTGCTGCGTCTCTATCTACGAAATGCAATGCAAAGTAGTAGTAGAAGTACATGTACTAGACTGTGTTTCTCTTACAACTAGCTATAATATATGCTATACATAGTAAAGTTGTAATACATTCAAGCAGTTCATTGTAGCTTAGCCTGGTCTCCCTTGGATTTGCTTGCTTAGCTTTTATCAGAGTAGAACTAGAACCTATAAGCTGATTATGAGCTGACTTAACAGAATATCTCACTGAACAACTCTCTGAATCATATTCGAATCGAGTCGACTTGGCTTATTGGTTTGGACTTCGTTCCTTCGTTTCATCTCTATATACGAAACACACTCTAGCTTGTTGTAAATATTATAGATACCTATACCTACCTCTATTATATGTACACATAGACTGGTCATAGTATTATCATTCACCACGACTAGCTGTGTGTGCATGCATAGACTGATATACTCATCTATTGCAAATGTCATATGAATGTATGGCGAATGGTGTGTGTGTGAGTGAATTGAATGTATGAAATTTTATCTGCATAACATACCGCAGCACATATTCAAATACTATCAGCAAAAAGAACACGGCAGAAGAACAGACTTCACAGTTGCTTTCTGCTACACTATATTCTGTGTAATGCATCATTTTATGTAGTACATAGCTATATACAAATATGTACAAGTCACATATAGATTTTAGACGGTTAGACTAAGTCTGTGTAGGAATATTGTAGTGTAAGTCTAATAACAGTAATAAGGCTGTTATTCATAATATGGAAACAATGGCTTTGTATAATATTATATGAAGTACATTAAATATAAGCGTGAGAGGACAATAGTATTGAACTTTATGGAGAATAATAATAATAGCCGTTTGGAGAAGAATATGGCTGAGTGTGAGTGAGTGTAGTGTCTGTATACAGGAGAGAATTTAAAACGAGCATTAAATCTATTACTTAGCAACTATTATATATACACTTGAACGTATAATTTGCATTTTACAATTCCACTTTTTCCTTTAACATTTATTACACATTATGGTATAATACACGCTCACTCACCAACCACCACCCTAGTACTGTAGCACCATAGCATAGCTCTCCAAGTAGATAGACATGCATTATGCATATCACGAGATATAATGCTGGCTAAAGGACATTCAGCCCTCTCTCACCTATCTTCCCTCTACCTTAACATCACGGCATGCAGCGTAGTTTTAACCAGATTCTAAGCCAAGCCACATTTTTCTAAAGCTAATGTATGGCGAATCCCTCTCTCTCCATATGTAATGTTCCTTACCTACATAATTTATTTCGCTATTTTCTTTTTTCCACATCCGATCACGATTCTTCTACATGAACTTTTTGGTTCAGACTTTTTTTCATAGCAAAAACGGGAACTCTCTCGGAATTATATTCGAGTATTGTACTAATGGCATACAGATATTTTTCGTTTCGCAACTGCATCAGTACTTTAAGATTCTACTCGCTCTCACAACAATTTTCTTAGATAGAACTATTTTGTTATACAATGCTTTTATTATATGATACAGTAAGCGTCAATAATCTGTAAGTATTACAACGAACCTGTAGGTAGGTACCTGTAGATCTAACCTAGAATGTTTCAGACCAAACACTAAACTGCCTGAGTTAGGTACTTTATCCTTGTTGCATCCTACATATAATATGTAAGTAGGTACCTACTTACCTAACCATCTATCATCTAAAGGTATATACTATATAGGAATGCAATAATTTACAAAATTTTTGTCCATAGACACGCAGACAGCTAGGTATTTATATTTACCTAAGTGTGAATGCACTACTAAAGGCCTGTATAGAATTTCGACTGTCTCCCGGAATGCTTATACAGTGCAGAGGACACTTTAAGCAGCAACCTGTTGCATTAGTGTGATAGAGTATTATTAATAGATATAATATGACAGAAAGACGAAGATAGGAAATCAGGTGGATGCACTGCTGCAATGCTAAAGAACTAACAAGGTATGTTGGTGTAGTGTATAGGGAGCCTATTATAGTTAAGTAGAATTTGTGGTATAAGATGGTATGCAGTAAAGGAACGCCATTACATTGTTGTCTCTCTAGGTACACGACTCTCATCTGGTCTCATCTGAATCTACAGGTAGGTAGGTGAATACTCATTGCCTATGTAGCGTGGAGTTTAACTCTGCGAAGAAAGGAATGCGGATCACAATCACAAACTGCTAAAGCTAACGAAAAGCTACAACCTTAAATTTACAGTTAGAATTACAATATGAATGAACGCGTACAGCAGTAGTACTAAGACAAGCTTAGCCTAATTAGTGTAAATTCATGGTAAAAATGTTAACAGAAGACTGAGGGATGAAAAGGGACTTTAGTTCTGGGTAGGTAGTATAAAGCGTAATGTTGCGTTCGTGTACTAATTACTAGTTAAATATTCTCATAATTGTGGAACTCCCGTTTGGTTTGATCTGTAGCATCCGCATCCCCTCATCCCTTCCTTTCAAACTCTAATCCACCTTTTTCAAACAGAAATACCTGAATGAACCTACTCAGGTGGATTCGCAACCAAGCACACAACTTTTTCAAGCAATGGAATCTTTGCCTAACTCTAACTGTGCACTCTCTGGCTGGATTTGCACTTTCGAAATTGTAAAACACAAAAGCTGTAGTAATGCGAATTGTTCTTTCTGTGTAGCGGCTTTGTGCACAAGGTAAAGAATGTTAAGGTGTGTGCTTTGTGTGTGCAGGTGTGCGTAGATACATATTATTCATATCATTTACACTACACTACTACTCAACTGCAATTTACAGAACTAACCGGAAAAGTGATCAAAAGCCAATTAAAGAAGGACAATTAAAACACCACATACCTAAGCAGATTTACCGGCATATCAAGTATTTCGACGCTTCGGATGCAACTCTCCTACCTACCAACCTAGCTATGTGCAAATGTTACACAGGATGAAGTATGTAGGCATGTAGTACATCAACATTCACAAAAGAACTATACCACACCACATACGTAGGATGTACAACTATAGCCAACAATCTTGAGTGTAACTAAGAAATATTTTATGCATGTAGAATATACTTTGTACTCAAGAGATGAATATTTCTGTAGTTTGTGTCTATGCTATAAATACCACACAGACTCTCGAGTACAATTCATTTTTATTCATTTTTCCATAAATCTGCTCCTACACTGCCTCATGTACAAATATACAAGTTCTAAAATAAGGTGAAGTTAAAACATTCCAGCACCCGGGTATTTCCTCAACAGATACCTTACCTCAACCAAGAAATTATTAGTGTGTATTTCCCTAGCAAGCATTTTAGTAAGCAGTAAAAATGCATTTTATTATATAGGTTATATCGTTATATGTTATAGGAATTATTCATGCGTCCGGGTTAAATGCATACTATCTTCAGTATCCTGCATCATACATTACTACCTGAAGGCCAAAACATTGCATTGAGTTCAGCACATCTCTTTATATCAGATGGGTTTTAAAGATGCCTCAGTAATATGTAATTACTCTCTTTGCTTGAGAAGTTGCTTTGAACCCCTAACAGTATCCATTTCTCAAAAATATTTTATATCATCATAATTGTTTCATTGAAAGGAAAATTTTACATCCCTTCGGATAAATAACAGGAATTGGCCACTACTCGCTGAGTGAGAAGTATTTGTAAATCAGCATACCAGGCATTAATATACAATTCAACAATTCCACAGTTTAACATTTACTATTATTTTTGTGATTTCGGATATTTTTCTTTTTAAGAAATCATTAGGTACAGCTTTCCATGTTGTGTATGTACATGCAATAATGCAATAATATATAGGCTGTAAATTGTTAAAACATATGAGATGAGGAATACCTACTGTGTATAAGAGCTTTAAATATTCTTGACAAGGAATGCACCAGCTTCATTGCCCAGGGTAGTTTGGAGTTGTACATATAAGATTTTTCGCACACCTACATACAGACGAGACTCCTTTATCAAAAAATGAACATACGCATGATTGTGTTTGATGGAGAATGGAATGGCGAATGCCGAGAGTATGGGAAGGTAAGGCATGAAGCGAAACCATATCATTCTATTTGTAATTTGTATCTCATCGCTGTTTGAAAAAGATTTGACTTGGAGGAATAGACGGGAAGCATTGACTCTCGTCTATATGGCTTAGAGAAATAAAGAGAATTTGGAGAAGAGCAGGCTACACCGAAAGAAGCCGGCTTTTGGCTTTTTGGCTAAACTCAAGAGCATAGACAGAGAAGAAGACAAGACAAGAGAACACTTTATGGACGTTGCCTATGTCTGGCTTTAGAATTACTATCTATTGCCCGTAGCATTTTTGCAATGCTGTGGTGTCTAGTGTCTACGTATCTGTGTGCATTCTAATAGTGCTATATTACGTAGAACTTATAGAGTCTGTATTCTGTATCTGTGTACCCATCCTATTATAATACTAATATTACATCATGATATGCGTTAGTTGGGCTATGAACGAATGCTGACTGTACAAGACAAGGTTAAAAGCATTCACAAAGTCAAACTGAGACCAAGACCAAGCTAGCTAAAACTTCACTTGACTGATTGTGAGCTTGAAGGAAACCAACAACAACGGCATGGCATGTATTTGTAGTGCCAGGAAGATATATGATATACATATAATACATACAACCTTTACATTCAGCTTTATGCCACTTTTACATATATTTTCCTAGCAATATTTGCACATCTCTCGTCGAGCAAAGCCATGGCTTTGTAACAAGAGTCGCGTTTTTACAACAAGAAGAGACTACTGCTATAGATAGATATTTTTTCATGAGATCAAAACAGACTGACGTCTGTTCAGGAAAGTAAACTTCAATAGAATGGAAAAGCCGAATGAATCCATGTAAGGTAATAAAGTATAACAACCATCAGGCACTTTGTCGTATGATTGATCACGAGATGCAAAATATCAATAGCAAACTAGCAAATCCTGGAAAAACCCGAAAATACGACAAACTGAAGTATGAATATCAAAACCAGAAATCCCTAATTGTAAGTACAAAGCTGTTTCTGCATCTGTCTATTTTCAGGAAAAACCATTAGTGCTAACGCAGTTTATGCATTTTATACTCAAAGCTTAAGTAGGCACATTACATAGCTATTGTAGGATTAGCATGCATTTGTATTTTCGAAAACTATGTACGTGAGACTAAATGTAAGAAGATACAGAAAGGAAAAAAGCAAGAGTAAAAATGTGCCAGACTTACTTGTTTGAGAAAGGATGGAGTTTCGTGTGGCAGAAACTGGAGAAGCGGATGAATGAAATGACAGGTGAAACTGTTCGGGACTTCGGTAGTGGGAGAAGAAGCCGGCAAACAGACGGAGTGAGTGGAGTCATGTGTTTGAGGAAACTTTTACTACTATCTGGGAAATTGTGCCCTGCCCTACTGGGATTTCTCTGCTGGAACGGCTGTAGTGCTGGAGAAGGTGTAATTTCATGGCGGTCTCGTACTTGTAGTTTGTTGGTCTGTTCTCCTCTAAAGCTTCAACTGTAGCCAGGAGTTCTCCGTCTCCACCTGAAACGAAGGCTGCTATGTAATGTACTACTCACAAATTCACAATTATAGTCTAGTAAAAAGCTTGTTCTATGGCTAAAGTCCGTGATTCTACTGCTACTTCTCTCCTGCTCCACTCATACTACTTCTGCTACCTTACTTGTGTTGTATGTGCATGTGTGGTGTGTGTGAGTCTGAGTATATATACATGTTACAAGCTGGCATGCCACTCCCTGCTGGACTCAAATCAGCTAAAAGCTAAAGCTAAAGGACGTGTACAAGCGTAAGTGTTTTAAGCAAAGCATCGTTCGCCGTATGTAATTCAAGGCAAAGGTTTATAATATTATCACTCCAACCAAAAGCTACAGCTAAACAATGAAGTTAACGTAATATTATTGTAGCATGTACATTTATATTGTAGGAGACTCACACTTTATATGTGTTTTATATCACCTTTGGATGCTGTGTTAAAACTGAATGTGTAAATGCAATAAGACCACTACACATAAAGTATATGGCTATTACATGATATTTTGCTTGTACATTTGTTGTAAGTGTGAGTTAAATGCTGAGTGTGTTTGTGTGTGTGTGTGAATATGAGTTTATCTTTTCCATACAGAAGATTACCGCTGTTCCCCAATCCCCACTCTCCCCAGGGCGGGAGGGTAAACCAGACTACGCTGAGATCCAGTTGGAAATTTTGTTGGCAGATGGAAACCAGCTCTTTCCCGAAACTTTCAACATAACTCTCTTGACATTCAACAAGTTTTTCTGCCCGGAATAAATAATGATGTTCTAAGCTACAATTTTGTAGGTATTGTAGTTAGTAATGAAATAAATGCGTATACTACAATCCCTAGTTTAGTTACTGGGTAAAATAGAAGTCCAAGAACTTTGGAAACATTTGTATTACATAGCATGTTGTGGAGCTATAGGCTATGTGCATGAGTGTGTTTTGTTTAAGTACATGTATGTAAATGTGTACATACCTGACCAGCCTGACCTCCCATGTTAGTGCATTGTATGTGCATGGGCATTTGCTCTTACATGCATGCATACACATGCAATGCATGCTGTGTTTTCAACTTCCACATCCAAAATGTAACTTTTCCCCCGTTTCCATATATTATCTACTATTATTCTCAACAGCTACGGATTTATCACAGGTATTTCAGGTATATGTGTGTGTGTAATAATTTATAACCGATGTAGGTACTTGGGCTACTACTGAATGCCTTTCTACTTTAATGCTTTTGACACTGTGGTTCTGCGAATTTGAGTTCTAGGTGTGAATATTTGTGCAATTTATAATGGGATATGGGATTATGCTTTTCAGAAGAAAAATAAGTATGACTAAATATTATAATATCATTTATTTTCCATGCAACCTTTGCAAATCCCAAAACTTTGGCAAATGCTGCAAACGAAATTATGCAAAAACCTTTAAAAGGTGAACAAAGAATGTATTCCTAGAATTTAAAATACAATTATTGCTACGGGATTTTTTTTGAGATTTGTGCTCGCAAGTTTGATATCTTCAAACCTACACATCTTAGTCTACACATGTGTAATAGAATAATATCATGGTTTAGGTATTAAAAATATTATTAGTATTATAACTTGTGTGCAAATAGTATAGTTTATTTCAAATTATGAGGACAAGTAGGTACTACTTGACGTATAAGAATACAAGTACTACTTTAATTATACCTTTCTTAAATCTCCTGCAAATGTTGATGAATGTATATAATGTATATAATGTATATGTATGTATTTGCAATTGCGTACACACGCAGCTTTTTTATACATGTACGATAGCATTTCAGATACAAATATCTATTTTACTTCACAAATTATGTCCTTGTCATCAAACTGAAAATCCGATCGCGGATTACTTAGAGTTGTTTTATACCTTGACATGAAAAAATCTAACCTATTAATTATATACAGTCATTCGTTATTTAAAGTTTACTAAACATTGTTTATTACTGCTTACAGCTTCAGCATAAATAAACAGGTATATGTTCAAAACACATCAATTAAGGATATCAATGTCTAGAAAATTTGTGTAAAACATTTCTGCTGATTCTTTTAACAAGTGACTTTTGTGGTTTGTTTTCGCATTTGTTTCGAGGGTCCCAAATCTGAATGACAGTACTTTAGTAGGTACAATAATTAAAAATTGCATTTAGCATCACATATACAACTAATAATATAATTGAATTACACGTTGGATTTTGCACTTTAAAGTTATTTATAGGTAGTCAGGTGTAAACGATATTAATTCCTTAATTACTCATCAAAATCGTCATTAACATCATTAAAATACAATTGTTCTCTGTATGGCACCGTGTAAGGAAGTTCAATATTTACCTCAAACCGGTGTGGCATTATGCTCAAATTCAATTCGAAATTCCTTAGAAGCAGTGCATTTAATTATTCGATGAATTGCGATTTCCATTATTGTTAAATATTGAAGGTGGTAGGTTTTAGGTAAAGATTTAGGAAACCGACATGTGCGAAATGATACATTTTCAGCACCTTTATTATAATATGAACATTGCTAAATCGAACTTGCGTGCTAAAATATAAGCAAGCTAGACGAATCATAATCACAAAGATAGGTATTTAAGGGTTCTTTTAAGTAACAATAGTAATGAGTTGTGTAAGACAAAGCTCGAAGGAAAATAAAAAAGTGCAAGAGAAGAGCTTTGATCCTTAAGAAGATTGGGTTTACAAAGATTAATGAATTCTGAAAATAGACTGTAACATATGCAGTAAACATAGAATGGGGAACGGTTTTCAGACAATGCCCATTTTTTGTTGCGTGTATTTTTTATATTAGCTACAGCTTATGTTATACTTGTTAACTTGTTCCTGCCTTTCGGGTCGGCCTAAATGATTCGGGGTAAGTGTGAGATATGTGCACGACCATGCTAAATGCCACATGCATTAGGTGAGAAATTGTCAATGTCCTTTGTTTCATGGTGTGTCATTTCTTAATTGGGGCTTTAAAAATTGCAATTGTCAAAAGTTGTGATTCGTGCAGGTAGTTAGTTGTCTCACAAGTCACAACACGGGTTAATGGTGATTTTAAGTACCTACTCTGCCCATTTTATATAAATTGTTCATTATATCATACTCTTTAACCCTAATTATAAATTCTCTGTATGAAACTGTCATTTACTGTATTGCATAAGGACTAAGGACTGCCTGTGTTAAATTATAAGGGATATACAGACACATATTCGTTGAATTTTATTTCAAACCTATATCCGTAGTATAGTCTTAAAGTCTAATCAGGTTGTATAGCAAAGTCCTTATGCGAGACAGTTTATTCGGGAATTTAAACACTGTGTTTAAGAAACGGGTATTTTTCTTGGTTTAAAGTATTTTTATATCGGATGGACTACATAGAGTTTAGTTTATCCGTGATGTTCACCGACTCGAAGAATTGGAGGAAGGAAATACATTTACTTGTTTGCACATCTTAGTTCTTAGCAGCGTACCTGTCAATTTATTCGGCAAAAGGTCAAAGGTCTGACGCTTGCAAAAGACAATTGCGTGCTTTATACGCTTGAGTGGTCAGAGACACCCACCACAGAGTCTCTTTGCATATAAATGTAGGTATTCTATTCTCAAGCAAGTTTCTCCAGTCTGGACGCCTCTACCAGTTGAGAAACTGAATGCTCAACTGCAGCGACACCTCCAGAGTCGGAGGAAGAATCCTCAACAGACAAATCGTACATAACAAACAAATCAAGAAGAAATACAATAGTAGAAAATTAAATTTTTATCACTCACATCATCATAAATCATAATAACACAAATAAAGGATTTAACAACTATTTATTGTCACATCCAATGTAGTGCCCGTTAAATTTTTATTGTGGCTGCCTTTGTTGATCCTTGCAATTTGCAGAGTTGGAGTTCAATAATTTAGAATTAGCAAATAAATTATTGGCGAACCAGCTACGAGAGCAAAATATTTACTTTTACATTTTTAGTACCATTTGATTTTTAAGGTACTTTGTGCCTCCCCTCCCCACAGACAAGTTTGTTGGCCAAAAATCAACTTTTGGTTTTTAGTAGGTAGGTGTCTGTTTCAAAAGTTATCTTTTTGGCTGGAGTGGTCATAGAATATGAGTAATAACGAAGAACCTGCCAGTAGAAGTGGAGGAAGTACAACTGCGCTGGTAAATTCAACTGGACTAACTGGAGCTAATAATGTGGGCCAGCCTGTCGTTTTGACCATGACCAACGGATCCTCAACTTCATCTTCGTCATCTGTATTATCTTCAGCTTCTGTGTCATCGTCTGGATCTGGACAATGGGTCAGACTTAATGTGGGGGGTACTTATTTCGTCACTACAAAGACAACCCTATGCCGTGACCCAAAATCCTTCCTTTGTCGACTTTGTCAAGAGGAATCAGATCTCATTTCCTACAAGGTAACTTGTATTTCTTTTTGTGCGTTTTGACGTTAACTATTTTCAAGTTGCTTAAATGTAAACAATATTAACTTTGATGGTTCTAAAGTAAACATTGGCTAATAAGTTCAATAACTTATTTATTATGTTACAGGACGATAGTGGGGCGTATTTGATTGATAGAGATCCAACTTACTTCGGCCCTGTGCTCAACTATCTGCGACACGGAAAACTTGTTATTAACAAGGATTTGGCTGAAGAAGGTAACTTATATTATTATGATCGTATCTTCAAAAGTTAGAAATCGATTGTCCAAAAACCTCATTTAGTATTTCACAAACTATTTTACAATGATTATGTGTAGCCCATATTTTAATCAAATCAAACAAATTAGAATATTACATGTTTATGAGAAACACTAAACACTAGATGATCTTACCCTGCCTATATGATTTGCAACTAGCAACCAGTAAGGAAAGGATAAAAAACTGCAAAATAATTGAAGTATTATAATTTTCGCAAACAATATTTGAAAGTTATAATAAGGGATTTTTCTGTTTGTTTATAGAGGTTTTTAAACAAAGTTTTAATACTCTAGAAGCAGAAGAATTCCTGATTAATGTTTTTAATTGTTATGCAGTAAAGATAATACAATTATTCTACTTCATTGTCAAATCACAGTAGATAACTTAATAATATACAGTTTAGCAGTTGTAACAAATAGCGGCGCATACCAACTTTGAAGTTATAATTTTTAATGTGTTGATTTGTTTAATTTACTGGCACAAGAAATAGTCTGGGTAAAAAGTATGGGCTATTTGACCTTTTTGTTCAGTCTTCAAGATCGCATATGAGTTTCAACATCTGTTTGATTGAGTTATACATTACATTACACAGAAAAATTAAAGTAGGGACAAGCAAGCTTTCGCTAATTAATGACTTAGTGTTACAGTAAAATACTTCGTATTGGTATACTGCAGATGGTGAGGGTTAAATTGAATGATAAAAGATTTTTAGCAAGAATTTTCGTGGTAAACATTCATGTATTTTATGCACGATTTTTTAATTGGTGGGTACTTAATTACAGGCGTACTAGAGGAAGCTGAATTCTACAATATAACGGATCTGATTAAGTTAACAAAGGAGAGAATAAGTCGTCGAGACAATCATCCTCCTTACGATGCCAAAAAACACGTCTACAGAGTTCTTCAATGTCATGAAGATGAGTTGACCCAAATGGTGTCTACTATGTCCGACGGTTGGAAATTCGAGCAGCTGGTTAATATTGGCTCTCAATACAACTATGGCAATGGTGATCATTCCGAATTTCTTTGCGTTGTGTCTAGAGAATGTGTGGATAGTGCCAATAGCGGCGTTCAAGAAACATCAGATCGGGCGAAAGTAAGAGACCTTAACCAGATTCAACATTCAACAAGTTTTACAGCTTTTACAATCTTCATGTTTATCTAATGTGTTTACCCAATTTCCCTCATTTCTCAATTTTATCTTTTTAGGTGTTGCAGCAGAAGGGCTCGAGAATGTAGCAATATTCCGCTGCATTATATATACTACCATCCTCATTAAATACCCACGAACTCATTTTTTTCACAAACTTTTGCCATAAATGCCACGATACTTGCCTCCTGTAATTACATACATGTGTAGTAGTATCAAAAGAAAGCAAACTGCAGAGAAAGCGTCGAAATTTTTACAAGCACAAGCAGTCGTCTTGTCTCTACTAAATCAACTTTAATCTAAGAAAAATGAAAATCCACGTTGCATAGAATTAAATTGTCTACAATAACAATGATACAAATGTTCGTACAGAAATCTATAGGTAATTAATACTTTAAGGAGTTCAAAACAGCAAGCGTGAGAGGGATGGCATGAAAAATATGACAACTAACAATCCTAAGACATGCAAAACAGTAATTATATAGTAGTACATGTATTAGCAAAATTAGGTGACAATATTCTGTATTTAAACTAAACATACAAATTATATTATAAGTAAAGAACATAAACTCGCTAACTGTATATATAATTATATAATGTAATACTATCTAATCCTTTAATCCTATACTGCTTACATTGTCAGTCCCAATGTTGTCCCAACCATTGTCTTGTAAACTCCTGTGTACATTCTTAAATACAAAGTAGAGATACGGGACTATCAGCATAATATATGTTAGTGAAAAGAAATAAATAGGAATTAACTGTTTTAGAGAATCAGATAACAATAGTTAGCTAAAGAATGGTTGTATTGTAGTGAGCACAAGAAGAACGACATGTGAATGCCTTCAAGAGCTTTCATCATCTACAAACTACAACAAAGAGCACGCAAGTTTAATATGATTAGGCTTGCAGTTCAGTCACTACAGCTTTTCTATTGTGTGTAAAAGACAGTAAAAAGAAAGTTGCAATTACATTTATTCCGAAATCGTATAGTCGTTATTACGTAATAAAAATAGAACGTAATGACATCGTACCTTCGGTAGTAAGGAAAGTACTTAAGTAAATCTATATCTGTTACCTATACAGGCTAACCTATAAGAAAGTCAAAGCTTTCTCAACTCTTGTTTACAAATATGTGTGGCTGAATCGCGTAATAAGTACAGAATTCTCAGGACAAAATTGGGCAAACTTACAAACCTATTTTTTAATGAATGGAATGGCAAACTTGGGATGTGTGTCTTAAGAACATTAGAAAAGGAGTTTAGACATTCTTAAATGCATTACTAAAATAATGTTATGCAGAGGGCTGATTTAAAAATGTCTAGCCTTATATTTAAATGTTTTCTACATTCTCTTGTTTGCCAACACTATATTAGTACAGACACAAAAAACTGCAAAATCTGCTGTATGTATGTTTGCACGTTTATATAATAATAATATGAATATGACCGCTATTACGTTTCACAGTGTCACAAAAACCGATTTCTATGTTGCTGTTCTGTGTTTCTCCACCAGTCCCCTTTACATTCTGTATTATAGACTACACAGTGAAACATTTTCATTAAAATAAGAAAATGCTATTACTGTAGTATTATTTACATGTTATCAGTTATCTCGTGGTATAACATTTTAGTTGATGAATTAAAATGTTTTATTACAAGCTGCTGCTCTACTACCACTTTACATTTTGGCAGCTGTCGGGCGGAAATTGTCGTTAGACTTCATGATGATTAATAATTTACAGGATTCATCCATTTTTTAACTAAGCACATAAGAAATCATGAAGTTAAACTGTAATTTTCTTTTGGCTTGATTATGCTCGACTATATTTGTATTTTAGTGGAAAAGTTTTTGTGATTTTCATACAATTTTGTTATCAAGAAGGATTTTTAATCGGACTGAATGTAATGTTCTATAATATTGAATTTATTCGTTAATTCGTTAGCGTTCATTAACACAAATGATGACTTACTCTTATTTACAGAATTTACACACTAAAATTGAGATAGATTATAAATAAAATATTACTACATGAAAGAACTATACATAATAAAATATACTACTAAAAACAATATGGATAATAATTGTATTGCCATTACTTACATCAGGAACAGGTACATAATAATACGCATAATATTGTATGTACCTAAAATGTACTTTTTCGTATCGTCGTGTGGTACTTTTGTGGATGGCGACTTGAATGTGTCTGTCATGTCAAATTAAATGTATGTAAATGGTATATGTATATAAATTACTGTATGTGAATGACCGTGTTGTGTATCACCGTGTCTCTAATAAAATAATAATAATACAATATTGATAATATATTATACCGTTGTACCACAAGTGGTATAAAATTGCTGTAAACATGACTATGAATTTAACGAATAAAATTTTATACAATACATTCTAAGTGTACATCTGTCCGTACACGAAATAAAGCCTAATAATATTGTTAATTTTTAAATGGCAAGTGTATACCTGTTGTAATAAAACATAAGTTCTTAACTGTTACATGACATGACACTCCTCGGGTTGCATTTTTAGAACGAATTCTAAACAAAAATCACAAAATCATATGAAATTGCGACTTGCGAAAATATGTAGCTTAGCTAACTAAGAGTATGTTATGTAATGTGTATGTTGTGTTTTGTGTGGGTGTAGTGTGCATTGGATTCTATAAGAATTTCAAGGGTAAATGCTTTACTACATCATGGCGTAACCAATAATGTTCTTTTTAAATTCAACGAGTCCTTTTAGACTTGACGTTCAATAAATGTACCCATCCATAATATTCATTTTCTGAAAACACTTACTAATAAGTGACCACGGTTTGCTACATAAGTAATTTAATTAGTGTAATGTAGAACTAAGTATGACTGGAACAATAAGCGAAAGAAGATAGATTTCATTGATAATACATACAACTAGTAAAAACTTTTGCAGTTCTTGGTATTACATTGCTGTAAAAGTAAAGTTGAGCAATAAATGGTGACATAAACATAGAACAGATATAAAGTTATTGCTGAAAGAAGGCGGTAATAACTTCAGCTACTTATTAAAAACCCGGCTCGGAGTTTGAGACAAACCTTGTGGTGGTACGGTGGTAGTGGTAGTACAGCATAGAAATAACTGACAAAGTATTATTCGTCGGTGGTCTGCATTCCACAAATTCGCAAATTGCAAAGTCGTTTTTGTGGTTTTTGTCAGAGCATGTGCGAGATTTTTGCATCCTTCGGTGAAACTATTCCAAAAATGCCACTAAAGTTGCAATACACAAAGAGAGAGAAAATCCCGTGAGTGTGTGAGATACAGATAGTGAGATTGTATGATACCTATATCAATATTATATTATTATCTTTTATCTCTCCAGCTCCAGTTATTTCACCACCACCACCACCATGGGCATCGCAAGAACGTGACTCTGTTTCTTTTTAACACTCAGTCATTCTCCTTCCCATATCTTTCATGATAGATAGCATGAAGTATAAAATACTCCGCATACTTAGACTTTCCACTTTCCCATCGATAGTGTAGAATGCAATGATAGGGTAATAAACAGAGGTTTTATGGGTTGGGTTTTACATTGAATAGATTCCACGAAGGTGTGTTGAATTCGCTCAACCGACTGATCTTTTCGTAGGACGGTTGCTACCATTCTCCAGGAAAATTGTACGTGGTTTGGTTAACCAACTACTATGTATTTGTACATAAACCACACTGGGGAAACCCAGTGATATTTAACTATTAATAATTGCCTTTAATAATTCTCCTTCCGAAAAATAGAGTTCCGGTGATTAATCATTTGCCCCACCTAATTTTGTGCCTAGATACTCCTACTACAGATTTGAATATGTATTGTAGGTAAAATATTAAACCGAGCGAACGAATGAGTAATACATAGCAGCAGCTTACTTGCTAAAGACTAGATATTATAATGAGATTAGGTATAAATGTGTAATTCTTGGTTATTATTCCTCGTTGACTCTATGGAACATTTACTACTTACAACATTATAAAGAGAATACTTCTATGGTTATGTAGACTAATTAAACTAAATACAAGGCTAAATAATCAGAAGAACGAACATAAGTTTCTGTTAGAGTTAGGAGGAGGATGATGGTATCCTCTTCAGTTAATTTACGTCAACAGACAGTTTGGACGGATGCACCAACTAACCACCATAGAGACAGACAGTAAATAGGTAGCTACCAGAGGGGAAATATATCTGCGTAATAATACTTTACGTGTAAAAGGGATTTGTGTATTATTCAGCAGTTAGAGATAGTGCTGATTTGCTATGGGTTGTCAAGAAGAGAGGCAAATCGGGGGATAAAATATTCATTGAGAGTTTTGCATCGAACCTGACTGACTGACGAACGAGAAGCTTTGTATGAAAAAAGGAAGATGGGAAAAGGAAAAGATTTGAATACATTATATATACGTATGACTATGTATTCTTTAGTATGTATATACATATTGTAAATTGTAATGACTTTGGCTTGGCAAGGAAGGAGTACCTAGGAGTATGGTAGTTGCAGTTGCAATTCAAGATTTCGATGCAAGCAAGATAACATTTTGCCAAGTTAGGAAGGAAGGATATTGAAGATAGTCGTGCAGAAGAGAACATTAAGGCAAAGGAAAGTTAAAAGGCATTTAGAATTCAAAGATTCAAGTGAAGTAAAGTAGAGAAGGATTATAGTTGACTAGAATGAGACGGAAGCTCGCAAAGGAACGTCGTAGATATTAGTTCAACTCAACTGATATGTACACGGAGTAAGTTGGAGGAAGGAAGCTAGCAGGAGCGAAGCAAGGCACAGTTCCCTGTCCCATGCCCATGTTCTTCCAGACTCCAGACATTCATGATGTGATGTGATGATACAGTGTATTATTGCAAATGTATACACAAGTATACAAACGAAGTCCCATTATAATATAATACCGTCCTATTTGTAGTTTTTGCATTGTATGTAGGAGAAGAAGAAGAACTACGACGTGTTATGTGTAACACTGTGCCTGTATGAGTCTGAAGGAAGTTTTTTGGGCTTTGTGCTTGCCCAACGTGGAACTAGGACTAGTCACAGTACTATTATTATGAAGATAATAGTAGACCACCATGATGGTCGTAATGGTCTTGTAGTAAGTATTCCGTATTGTGTTCCATGCACTATGTGCGTTACGTTGAATATAGTGCTAGTCCACGGGGAGAATCTTATGTATAAAAAACGGTTCAAATCCGAAAATGCCCGGCCCCGGGTATAGAAAACCCATGCGCGTAGACCGAGCCACGACGAAGAAAACACAATCTCTCAGCTGGCATTTACATTTACAATAGTAAAAGGCTCAAGTTGAACTAAACTTTTCGTTTCTTACTTTACTGGTAGAGATAGTAGGGAGATACCTCTGCCATATACCACTCACTCTGTGCATGAAGAACTTCTATGCAGAGTGCCGCTACTTATTGTAAATACGTCCTCCTTTTTAAGCTGATACGTACTGTACTACCATAGTAAAAGATGGAACATCATCATCACACACAACAGAAAAGAACGAGAACGAACACATTTTGCTTTGCTGACGAATACAGATACATGCAATCACCCAGTAGAGCAAAGCTAAGCATAATATCGTGAATATACTTTACTCCTTTACACTTCTCCACACGAACAGAATCGGTGAACTCTCTCTTAAATCCCAAGCAAAGTAACTGAGTTACCCGAATCGTGGACATACTACAACTCTACTACAACAGATAGGACGGGAGAAGTGTACATGTACTCACGTACAAATACGAAGTAGTACAATTTGTATCTTGAAGTACAACGTATCCAAATATTCTCACATAGTCATTTCTGCTACCCGCCTGCTCTACTCTCCACTTACTTGCACTACTTCTTTGCATCACACTCCGATCATCATCGTACTTACACAATATATAATACAAATACTTACAGACCACAATCTTCATTTTCATACAGACACGATCCAGGAACGCAATACGGACTCAAGAACAAAAAGCGGACAGAGAGAGATTATCTAAAAAGCTACAAAAGTATATTATACTCTTGGGTTGTACTTAGACTAATACTACTACACATTTCTACATTGCAAAATATAAATCATATTAGTTTTAGTAGTCGGGTGCTTTTTGCATTCGCACTAATACTCACCGGAATTCACCGGATATTACAGTACAGTTAGCCTGTTTGCGCTCCGACTTCACTCATGGACCAGCAGCCAAAGGAAGACAATACACAACCGTTTGGTATTCACAACAACTGAACTGCAATTGAAATGATTCTGTCCCAGTGTTCTCAACAATCTCTCCAGGTCAATGACTACAAATAATACAGGCAGTTTATAAATACAGATCACAACTATTGTGTGCGTGCTAACAAGTGAATTCAATTCAACTCCTACAAATAGAATCATATTTACACTTTTACACACACTCACCGGTGATAGGTGGTGGTGGATATTTATATGTGCAGAATATTTTACAGGGATATTTATATCAAAGTTTTTCGGAGATTATGAGAGATTGTCATCTTGCATTTATCTTTGTACTACTACAGATTGTACTACAAGTACAACATGTCACATTATATACATCACAGTAGTGTGTCTTGCAAATTCTTGAAAGGAAACTGAGATAACGGAACATCCCAATCAATCATGTTGTCACTTAACACTTCATAAGCTAAAAGGGAAGCCAAACCACAAATAAATGTAAACACACACATCATATTCACGTTACTTACGTTCAGTCAAGATCACACACGACATACCTGTCGAGTCACCTCGACTCTAGTGTAGTGAGTGAGCCAAAGGAAAAGCAACATTGACTGAACAACCTACTAGTGCTATTTTAATAATCTTCATGCAGCTCCTTGTTATGTAGTGGGTAGGAGCGTAGAGCAAGAGACTCATTGCTTCATGATTACCAACTAGAACTAGTTTTCTAATTTACACTCTCTGCAACTTGTAATACTTTGTAGTTTCTAGTTTCCAGCTCAACAAATACAAATTCCCATGCAGTCAAACAGAATTAACCACAGTATTATCACTTCATTGTTGAATGCATTCTTTCCTACACAAAAACAGCATGTGGTTATATTCATGTCAATGAATCCCTATGAAATTCATGTACCTATTTGTATAAGTAATCTCTAAAGAAACATTACAGTTTTTTACATTGTAATACAAGTAATTCGTATTTTCTTTTTATCCCAGTAAAGTACAGTGCAGAAATTAAAGATGAGATTAAAAGTAGCATTTCAAGTAATTTCCTAGAGGAATAATTGTAGCAAGTAGAGAATTAAAATTTAATTGCTAGTACATAGGACATTTGTGCGTAGAAAAGTTGCAGCAGGGTTATTTCTTTGTAGTACATAGAATTTGATTACAAGAGAGAGAGAGTGTAGTTAATGAACGTAAATCTAGTTTAGTCGTAGTCACCCCGACTGCTCTTTATTGAACTCGTTATTTTTACGTCGTCACCGGATGGTCAGTTCTTATTACGAAAGGAAAGCAACTTCATTGTGCCAAGTTTTCTCCCATGAAACAGGAAAGCTTCCAAGAAATTTCTTCGTCGATTGTACAATGACAATTTGATTTCAAGCCAACTTTCTCCAGTGCAGACAGACGCTTACAACAATTTCATATTATTGTCTTGTCAATCTGGTTCCCGTCGCTTGAGATTTCATTACTATATCCGGGAACACACAACAACATCTTTGTGAGACACATATCGTTCTAAAGGTGAGTCAGTTTTCCTCCTTCCTGTTTTCGGGGTAGTAAATGTACTATGACTATAATACAAATAGAAATTACACTAAAAGAACATCACCGGATCAATTGCCTACGCCTGAGTTCATTTTCAGTTATATTTCCATTGCAACTGTGCATGTAGAACGTGCAGATAGAAAACAGCGAGTCATTAGCCATGCTATGTGTAATAATCGTCCTCATAAAATTTCAAAGCTCGTAAAATGTGACATTTAGCGACATGAGGTAAACTTTTTGTTTCGCCTTAATCTTACCTCTCACTTTGAATCGCTCTCCAGAAAACGACACACAAAGCGCAAGCCATAAAGAAGACAATTTACTTGAATATTTACATTCAATGTTCATTGCTTTTTGACTGATAAGAGCGTGATGGCGCAAAACAACCCAAAGAACAAGTGTGCATTAAAGTACACTATTAGAAACACAATAAACTAAAGTACACTTCTATATGTATAGTACTAAAGTATATCTTTAATAAGCTCAGCAATAAATATATTTCCTTTTTGTTGGCAAGCACGCTGTGGTATACCATACCCACACTGCATTGCACTGGGATCATTTTGTATCAACAATAATATCATACATAATATCATGTATAAATATTATATGTACGTATAAATAACTAGCATAGCATAAATACGCAATAAAATTCGCTATAGGTACTTGTACACAGATGCTACACAACAAGACATTGATTCTGGACGAACCATTCTCTTTTTTGTAACAAAAGCAGCATAGGTTTATATGACTTTCATTGAAAGCTGCTACGATTCATATCATCTTTGTGCCACAAAAACTCGGTGGAAAGCACTCTGTTAAATCTCCATCGTCATTCTAACACTAATAACTGATGATGTAATAACACAGCTAGTCTAATCTCTTATAAATCAGTCACGTTGTCAATCAAACGTTCATATAATGTATTTTCAAGAGAGATAAACAGGCGATGAAGTCACAGCTTATCCGTAAATGATGATACACACTGACAATATGAAGTGTGAATCTAAATAAGCCAGGATTTCCGTTATTCTCGGGAATGTAGTTGTTATGATGTGCACTTGTGAGAAACAATATCATAGAGTTGAAGTTGCATTTTATTCCAAGTCGATAAACATTAAGTTGCTACAGATGGAGGTAGTTTTTAGACATACGGATATTAAATGTAGTAAGGGAATGGGAAATACGAGTCAAAGCATTCGGTTTTAGGGTGTAGGGCATTTATGTGAAGTAGTTTAGTGTGTGTGTCATAGTACATCCAATGAATAAGACTTTCACTACAGACAGAGTAATAACATTGCAGCATCCTCACTTTCTATGTATTTATTTGATAGCCCGGCTCGTTTATCTCTGGGTGATTAAACATTTTAATGACATCATTCATTCCATCATGTTCATTTCGTTCTTACATGCTTCGACATTTCATTTTCTCGTTCAACTTTCTTGTGTATGACACGTTCTTGAGCAACTTAATTGACTTGGCAGAGAACATTCTCCGCCAGCTCAAAAGACGTAATTACTTTGTGTATATACGATTCTTGGACGAGTTAATTCCTTCATTACATCGAAAATAGGATTAATATAAGAGAATAGTAGAGGTGATAGATAGGAATAACGATGCATGTACATAGCACAGTAGAATTATTACATGCATGATATTGGTATTCATGAGTTTACTACACTGTTAACTTCAGCTTGAATGCCACATCATCTGCAGTTTAGAATTTTTCTTGCTCTGCCTCATCCTTATGGAAATTGAAGTTAAAACAGGCAAAGCAATTTTCTGCAAGATAGACCTACTATTTAGTATGGGTAAGGATATTACGAAAGCTGTGCTACAAGAGCCGTATTGTTTTATTTATGGAGTATACTAGGAGTACAACAATGTAGCAAGGAGGAAATCGAAATGCATTACCATGTAGTATTAGTATATTACTATGACATGGTGTGTTATAAAGTTAACACATGCACGCTTCCATCCAACTACATGTGAATAAGTAAAGCAAGTCCAGTAAAAAATGTATATATGGCTGCAGCAGGAGTGTCGAAGGGATCTGTATGATTTGAATGGAGTTGTAGCAGTAAAGATTAGAACAACGCAATACTCAGCTCTTTCTACAACAGTTTTATGGAAAGACAAGACATTTGTTCATTGCGATGAAATAAATCCGGTTCGAAGTCATAAATCCATTTGCCGATTGCTTTGGCATCGACAATCTCCTTGAGACTATGAAGGAATGAGAAAAAGTTTAGCCACCAACATCCTTTTCTTCATCCGTCTGTAACATCTGGTTATTCTTTTTGCTTTCTATTCTGTGTTTGATTCTATGTTCAATACATTTAGCTTTTATATTATAATGTACACACTCACATACACACACAAGTTTCTGTAGTTAGTTAGTATGTAAAATTCTGACAAAATTTTTCTGGGCGAGAAACTAGAAATATATGTTGATACGAGATTCGGGAGTTGGTCGGGACACGGTCGGAGACTGGAACATGATGAATGTACGCAGAGTTTTGCAAAGAGTGGGGCACTTTATGGTTCACGTCTATGTGGATTTAAGCCTTTCTCGTTTATTTGTAGAAGATCATCACACCGTGTCAAGTATAGTGACAGTGAGTTCAGTCAGTCAGTCTTTCCTGCTAAGCAAATGTTTGCAGTTCGTTTCTACAAAATTCGAGAACACCACGCTTCGAAACATTCGATGTATGTAGTTAGTGTATAGTGCTGTGAAACTTTCGCTGGTAAACAGATGCAATTCATTAGCTTGATTTTGTCTATTTGTTTGTTATTGACTTTATATTGGGTGTCTTAATTGCCTCTGTGTGTAGAGAAACGTGTTATAATGTATGACTAACCATAAGCACCCAGGCACATTCTACCCATTATAGTATTTGTAAAAATCCATCGGAATATTTACTCAAAGGAGTGTACCAAATCAACATGCAATTCTTTGCTGTAATCCGTCCGGGCGCATCCATTAGCAGGAATTAGCTCACACGCTAATGCTTTGTAATGCAACCTGACAATTAAAACGGAAAAGTTCCTGCTTTGTTTGCACTGGGTCATGGTGGTGGATTTTTCTTGTGGATTTGCTTCTCCCCATATTACAAACCAAAAAACACCAAAAGCCCTGTCCAATAATGTTAGGCCAAGGATCATCTGTTCGGTGCTACATAGAAAGAGACAGCAAAAAGCTTCAATATAATTTCCACCATATGAACAGTCCATCACAATTTACACGGATCTCCTATGAACTGTCCATTCCAGATGTCAGTAGATTTGTACCAGGTCGTATTAATATCATTGGCAATACTTTTACATTAGGTACCGCAAATGCATTGCACAATATTCTGTTAATAATAATACTTACATGAGGATGCATGCTAGAAAAATTATTAGCTACCTATATTTAGTAATTACAGTAATTACATTTGACTCTGATAATCTACACCGAGGAAATTTGTAGACAGATCCGAAGCTTTTAACGTAATTAATGTTCGATTTCACTCCTTTAGTGCTAGTATTAGTCAGCATCAGTATGATCAGCAGAAAGGATGAATCTTCGTCTGTAATTTTCCATACCGGTAGTGCTGTGATACCTACTGCACGTTTTATATGGAATGCTTCCTCCTCTTTCATCACAACTTTGAACTTTTGAAATGTCAGAAGTGTTTAGAAACTGAAGATGCGCTCTGAGTTCATGTAGGTAATGTATTAATACAGATGTCATATCAAAAAGGTCACATTTGATAATAGCTTTTATCCTTAGGGGATCGGAATACTGTAACTTTTAACTATATAGAAATAGTGGTCATAGTAATCCTAACCTAATCTTTTACGTAAGATATTAGAGAACACGTTTTTCAGACGTCTTTCTAATGGAAAGCTCTCAGTTCAATTATTGATTGTGTTAGACAACGAAATGAGATGAGTATCGTCAGAAAAGAGGGTGAGTGACTTTCACTTTATAGATGTCTCATCTTCTTTACGTCTCGAGTCCAATTTCATTATTAAATTCCTCCTCGCTTACTTGACTTGACCTTACTTGACTGTCTTATCTCATATTGCTGCATACCAAAATATCAGCCTTTTCGTAAAGGTGTCTCTTTCCCGTATGCCATATGTTGTGCAGAGACATTCTTTTAATGTAGACTTATTTGTATCACATCACAGCATCATTATATTATACACGCCTCTATGTAGAATGTAGGTAGTACATATATTCTAGAGGTGTTGATGAGGTCAACTTTTTTCAACCCCAATCTCAAGCTAGTTTTTTGGGTCCCATTTTCTCAATCCCAACCCAACCTCATAATCTAGACTAAATTTTTACAACCCCAACCTCAAAGTACAAGATGATATAGAACTCCAACCCCTTCCCACATTTGCAAAATTGCAATTTTAAAATCTTTAACAGAAAAGTAACATTGTAAATGGCAACATTTACAGAATAAACCTCATTTGTAAAAGGTTGCTTTTCTGTTAAATAGGTAATGATATTAATGAATGATTCTAGCTATACCGGACTACAGTTGTATAGTATAATTTTAAAACGAAATTGTGAATTATTCAACCCCGACCCCAAACAAACTTTCTTAATCTGACCCCAACCCGACCCCAAACATTTAAGGCTTCGACCCCAATCCCATATAAACCCTAGAGTTGGGATTGGGGTTGACACCTCTAATATGTACGTACATTACATAGTGCATAGTACATCATGGGAGTTAAAGAGCCTGGATTAACATTTTGCAGATTTAACTATATATACCTACATAGAGTTGTTTATTAATTGAGGTTGGCAGCTTGAGAGAAAGGATACTGAAATGAATCTGTAATTAAATTCGCAACTTCATTGGTGCCGACACATGCAAATATTTGTTAATAATTTCAAGATGAGAAATGGCAAGGGAAAGGATGAACAAGTAAAATTAAATAGACGAAAGAGTTGATTCTGAGAGCTGAGTTATTTTATTGGTGTCACAAGACTTTATGCTTATATTGAAAAGCTGAAAGAGCAATTTTGAAGGAGTTCACAGGTGGCTTGAATTTTGCAGCGTGTTTTATTTGCGGTGTTGTATAGCCTTAGAGTCTGTGTTGCAAAATGCATTGTGTTAATGACACGAAAGTTTTTTGAAGTACGGTTTAGGTGGTGGTTGAAATTCGCCCATCGTATAAAAGCCTTGCTGTCCGAAAAACTAACCGAAGCAAGTAAAGCAAGAGAGAAGTTGTCAGGTACTCTCAACTCAAGTATGCTTCACCAAGTCAAGTACTTCAGTAGTTTACAGGAGTAGTGTGTTGTGTGTAGTGAATAAAAGATGAGTCTTAGTATTAGGTGAAAGCACGAAACGTGAATTCTAGTGGAAAGTAAAGAAAGGCAGACAAAAAAAGAGTATCTAGGTGGATACACCAACTGACACATCAGACAACCCGGACACATCCATCCATGTCCTCTCTTGTTGTATTACTTGAAGAATAACAAAAACTCCAGACGCAAATCCTCTTCAACTGATAAAATTCCTAAGAAGTGCTCTTCAGAATTTTGTGACAAAGTAGAGTAGCAACATTGTATTGTGGGTAACAGACTGAACGAACAATGACTTGAGCGATATGTTAGAAACGATTTTCATGTAACATTAAATCTCTTGCGTTGCATTGGCATGAGATGAACAAAATAAAACCAGAAATATCGTAAAAGCAATGTATTGTGGTGCTGGTGGTAGTTGTGGTAGTGCTTACCAGGATGTCTTATGGCGGAGCTTAGGCTACATCATGTGGTGAATGCATAGCATTATCATGGATCGGTGCAGGGCAGATACACAATCCGGGCAAATTCCGAGCGGTCTAGGCTAGTATGATAGTGATAGTAACTATGACTCATGGAAAAAGAATAACGGAAATTGGGTCGTATATAATGTACCTACTAGTGACTAGTAGTCGACGAACATAAATTATTACTAACTTCATAGATGCATGTTTAAGAAATTAATGGGATATGTAGCATATACCTTCCTCCCATAGGCTCCGGCTAAATCCCCAATCCAATTCAATTATTCATTGTTTAAGCATACTAAAAACTTTCAAAGTTCATGAAACTCAAAGCGTACACAGGCGGTCTAAACCCCAACCACGGCACTAACCACAGACCTTGTAGACCCCAAGACTCCATAGTTCATGCAAAGTGCGAGTGCTTGTTAGCAGCTGTGCTACGAAATAACGTAATCAAATTAACTAATGCAACACTCACTAATCTGCTCATTTTCCTTAAACGTCTCATAAGGGAAAAGTTTAAATAAATAATGAGTTTGAGTTTGAGTAGTAGTTTAGGTAATATCGTGCTGCTCTGTATACCAATAGACTACTACTATTGAAGATTGCAAACGATCACACCCTGTAGAAGTTGTCAATTTTATTGCCAAACTCGTGCAAGGGGTCTAAACAAACTATTACCTAATTCCACAGAGACAAACTTACACATTCATTTCGTAAACTCATGCTACAAAGAGTACCGGTACAGACCTCCTTTCAAAATGTCGATATCCATCTACCGGGTATGTACTTTCTCCGTCAAACAAAATTATAGTCTCCAAACGATATCCATTAGTGCAACAAATTATGTCCAGATTATCCATACATGTTGTCATGTACAGAATACATGACAACATACATGAAAATGGACACTTTGGAGAAAGTCCAAAAATATTCTATATTATAAATGTTCTGTGCAAAAAATGAACTCACACTCACATACTAAGCATATACGAAGGTAGCCTGTAACATTTGAGAAGGAACTGAAGAATGAATAAGTATGTGTACCATAGTTATTTAAATAATTTCTGGAGAATATTGTGCAGAAATTGTTATAATGTGATGTAACAAGGTGACCTGATTCTTCTCATGCAATTCAAATGTCAAACATTCGTTAGAGAAACTAATAATGCAAATTTGGAGTGATGGACGAGAATAAAAATGGGTTAAATGCATTATGCGAGCATACCTGATGAATATGTAGCACCCTCAAGAGTGCAATAGCTCGAATAGCTGGGAAATGAAGCTGGGAGAGTATTTACTACAATACATACAAGGCAAGTCTGATGTAGAGACTGAAAGTGTAGTGTGGAATACTACGACTATTACTTAACTAGTGAGTACAGTGCATTAGTAGTTAGTGTGTGTACAAAATGAGTTGACTCTATCTGTGCTTTACACAACACGTTGTGTTCTTGTGTCATGTTGTAGTGGTTCGTAGTAGAAAGAAGGTGAAAGAACTGTGTTTTTTGCACCCGGGTGCAAAAGCGCAAATGTAAACGAGTCTTTATTGATTATGGTTGTCTCCGAGTCCGTTCTCGTTGGTTGCCGAAGAGTCAGCAAGTCTTATGATTCCCTTTTGGCTGTATTTTGGTCATTACAACTGCGTACTTGCCAGAATTCAAGTTCCTTCCGAATTGTCGTCCATCTTGCCCCTCTTTTGCTGCAGTACACCTGCAGAGATCCGATCAACAGCACCTCACACCATTCACTCCGTCTTTCTCCATACAAATTCATAGCTACTACTACTCTTCCTTAGCATTTTCATAACACACATAATAATATCACCCAGTGCACAGTTCAGGAAGGAAGTACGTAGTAGCTCTAGCTCTGTAGTCCTCGTCTTCGTCGTCTTTCTCCACACTTCTTCTACAGCTGGAGTATTTACTTCTGCATGACGCTCAGTAGGAAACTGAAGCTCTTCAAGCCAAAAACACAAGTTTGTTTTCTCTATACAAACATACAGTGCTAGTACAACAAAAGTTAGTATTTCCTTCTTCTTCCTTGTTCCATTGTGTGTCACTTGTTACAAAAAATTAATTATTGACTGAGTCCATTTCTCTAAACGACTGTTCAACAATTTGCTATTTTCGGGGACAACCTCTTTCTTGTTTTCGCTCAGTTCTATTATTTCCCACGATTGGCAAACGATAACGAAATTGCTATTATTCCGGGGAAACACGTAAACTATACAGTTGATGAATGGAAGTGGGGTGACTCAGACTGGTTCTCTCATGGACAATACCCGGCTATTATTAGTATGTAAAAGGAGAAAGTGAGCGTGAAAGTACAAAGGGAAAGTTTTATTATTGCTAATAGAAAGTAGTTAAGTGACCAAGGTCAGAAGGTCATCATGCACGGAATTAGCGTGCATTCGGCTTTGGCCATCAAAAGGCAAAGAAGACGTCGGGACGAACAACGTAGAGCTAGAGACCGAAGATATTCTTCGGATCACTTAAGCCCTAGATTGTCCCTTACCGGCTCGGAAATGGGGAAACCTGCTTTGGCTAATAAGGTGAGACAACTCGTTTTATTGTGTGTTTATTTCTATCACAAGTCTTATCTTAGTTTCTGAATCGCTCAAACAATCAGTTATTCGGTTAACCATTTTGAATTGATATGTATGTATGATGTAATCTGTGTAACTACAAAATAAATATATCCTTTGAAAACAAGCGCACAGAAGAATGCACACAGATTTCTCTGGATTACTGTTTCCTATTACCTACTGCTGTGCTGTTCGTGCAGATATTCTTATCCTTTGTGGATCTACATTCCTTTTTGTGTACTATTATTATACAATCCTGCCATGTACCCGAAACCCGAACAAAAGTAGATACATACCTACTACAGAATTGTTATTATGATGTCGTTCTCGTAAATTATCATGTTTTGTACTACTGTGGAATGTTAAACGAAAATTATACAAGCCTAGAATGCATGAACGAAAAATCAGAAACTGAGTCTTTGAGCGGTGAAGGAATTACAATAAACTATTACTAGGTATATATATTGTATAAGATGGAAATAATCATAAAAGAAAGGGTTTGGTTAAATCTGAATAATATAAATCTTATGCAGGTGATGGGAACAATCACAATGTTCCACGTGGGAACTATTTTCTTGGTTATCGGTCTGTTTCTCCTGACTGGTGCGCTGGTGCCCAACGAAACAAAGAAGGAGATGGGAGATCTGATTGGCACCGGGGTGATTTGCATAATAATTGGAATCTTCTTGATTATCCTGAACCGAATTTACGGACAAAAAGAGGAGGATGAACTGACGACATACGTTGAATCCAGACTCGCTCGCACAAAATCCGGACAAAGATTATACCACGACTCTGACTCCGTTCCCGAACATTTAAACGCACCCGCCGCCAAAAACGCAACAGGACACACTTCGTTGAAAAAGAAACGTTCAAAGAAACTCGACAAAGTAGAAACTGTAAACGAAGTTAACCTGAATGTTAACGGGGGGAAAGTCAACAAAGGAGCAGCTGTTGACGACATCTCGCCTTCATCCATAGCTTTGGAACGCATCACTGAAGAATCCTCGGAGAATGATCGTGAGCGCTCTTATCGTTACGAAGATCCAAAAACACACAATTTGTATCGAGTCTACGATCGAGACTACATTCCCCCCGGAGGTCAAGGGCCCGTCTAGAGATCCCTTAATAGTGATCACACACAAATCAATCATCATTCCATTCATTAGAAGATTCAAGTCACAATGACGAAAACGAGTTTCAGCAATTATCATTTCTTCCAAATGTTTTCTTTTGTTTGTTCTGACAATACAGATATTAGAGCTAGATACAGATAGAACACGAGGGATATGTCCTCGTTTCCTCTCCAGTAAGTCTATAGATCTGGTTTGATTGCGTGCTTTCCTTCTTTATATTACCGGCACATCAAACCATTCTAACAAATATTCGCCGTAAAATATACAAACGAGAGAGAACCAACGGTTTGCCATTACTACTTTATTACATACTGTAAAACAGAGTTTTCGTCTAAACTAGTAAAACAATGAAAACCGAGACTATAATATACAATATTATATTGGCAAATCACGAGGAGTATTGTATGCTATATCATAATAACGTATACCATACTCTTACATAATGTGTATTCGTATAAGAATGTAGCCTGTAAAGTATGACTGGGTCGTCGCCGTTTCATTGGTTGTTGTGTATTCAACCATTCTACCATGCTGTAAATGTAATGTATGTTCGTTCAGTTCTCAAAACTCTGTGTATAGTATACAATATACATATTCGAAATATTATCTATGTCTATACCGTACACATACTTAGATGTTTTGTCTATACAGACACAAAACTTTTCATCTAGCCCATGAAAACGACGCAACGATATGATACTAAAAACAAGCCAAACCAAACCGTTGTTGTATATAGATAGATTGGTCTGGATAAGAACTCCTCCTTCTTTCACTGTGTTTCTAATGATACGAGTCAATAGGTCGTAAGTAACGATATTATATAAAGTATAAAGTATAAGTAACACACTGATGTACTAAATACGTAAGTCGTAGAAGGAAGATTCCTACAGCTCGTGTTTAGTAATATTTCTCATACATATAAAATTTAAACCATTAATATTGTATACAAGGGACCACTTGGAAAGAAAAACTTTTGCACTTTTGTCCTATGTAACTTCTTGCATTCCAATTGTATTACATTCTACCTTTATACCTGTCTTCAATTTCTTTCTACGATTTAACAATTATACCAACAGACTGTTTTCTACATTATACTGCAAGAAGTGTCTATTCTACATTATTACATAGGTACTACTTTGGGTGTTGTTCTATGTATTAGACACGCTGTTCTCATTGTCAGTATCATTACTTTTTTACATTTACGAAGATATGTATATAATTATAAGAGAAATAATTACAGTTGTATTGACATAGTGTAGTTTGTAAAGTGTATCTTGTGTAAAAGGTAGTATGTACCTATAGTATTACTTGTACTTAAGTGTAAAGGTAAGAGCTTGTTTGCTTTGGTGTCTGTAGATGCTGTAAACAAATTCTCTGCTTACTTTCTCACACTGTGTTGAATGTTGACTGTCAAGGCTTGACTCACATTTTTCTTCCTCTTCTGCCACAATGCACCACAAACAAAAGCACACTCCAAACTCCATTATAGCATGTACAACATTCAAGTTAAATGCTGTAATGAAAACCCAGTCAACTGAGTCAGAACTTGAACGTAACAATTTTTGCAAAATTAAACACGTAACGAAAACAAAGGAAACTGAAACCGAACCTTGAGCCACAGCCACAACCACAGCCGTCATGTCATAACTTAAACACAACTAACACACAACACACTCTCCTTCAGTTCAAGTTGGTGTTCCTAGACATATTGCTTACAAAACTGTGAGTGAGTGTGTATTTCTCCCTTGTCTTTCATTTTTCTCGGGAGCGTAACTTAATCAAGAAACACTAAGCCGACCGTGTGATCCAATTCACAAACCTTGCTTGACAATGTAACAGAAACAGAATAGACAGAAACAACTCTTGAAAAAAAGATTGTGCAACACAAGTAGGCAGTAGTCCACAGAGTAAAGTGCTGTAGAACTTATCATAGTCAAACTTCAGTCATAGTACAAGTACACAATGGTTCATGCAAAAGTATAGGGGTAGACCTGTAGAAATGCAGTATATCAATCGTAGTATATTCGTAGTAAGCAATTCAAATAACAATAGAACAATAGTTTAGCAGAAAAGTAGAAGTGGGTGCCAGAAGAAAATATGGCAAGAAGGAAAAAAGAAAGGTAAAAAATGAGACGAAGAGAAAGGAAAGGAAGTTAAGTGTATGAAATGCTTAGAAAGTTGGTTACAAGTGTAAACAAGACAAAAACATTGAATCTTTCGCGTTTAAATTGAATACGAGAAAGAAACTGTTTGGACACACAATTATTTATGCCATGCCATTCATTCCCTCCAGCAGCTGGAGGAAATGAAACACGAAAACACTGCTTCCCTATATCGCTCATCTATAGTTCATAATATGTATAAATGTATGAGAATGTTCGTTCACTGCCTCCAGGAGGGAAACTCACTGGAGATTACAACTGTCGACTGCTATTGTGTTAAGTCTACACTTTTACATGTATCTCTCTTCTTTGTGCTTCTTGTAAACAGTACATAAATACAAGTCTCTAGTTCCTTGTCTGTACTACCTATTCAATATTTATGTCAGATTCTATATATGTACAACGTACGTGTACATGGATTCACGAACAAACTTCTATGTACTTCTAAGTTTTGAGCAAATGTATTTACTAACACAATCACAACATCAAACAATCCACAAAACGACGAGACGCTACATTTATACGTAAGTAACACAAAATAATTGCTACGGATATATCCATTAACTAACTACGTGTATACATAGAGTATTATACAATATTAACTTACAGCTACAAAGTATAGTCAGTATAAATACAACAAACAGAATCAGTATCTCAGTCAGTCGTGCATACAAAATTTATTTCAAAGCTTGAGATGAGAGAAAATGTTAGATGAGAACTTTAGCTGTGTTTAGGAATATGGATGTAAAATATAAATACATAAAATATATACTCATACTGTCTATATACATTTGTATACAATTGTACAATCCAATGTAATTACTTAAACTTACACTAACTAAAACTAAACTCAACTGAAATCTACCTTACTGAATGTTTAATTTACGTGTATTGCTAATTGTATTTGTACTACTACATGTGTGATTTGCCCAAGCTAAAAACTAAGTGAACTTTGACCTTTCAACGCTCAATGCTAACTTTTATCGTTGGTAGTAGTCGTGTTGTAGGTAGATTCAATTTATCTACGTCTGTATCTGGTTAGAATCCGACAGAAAACTATTTCCATTAGAATCCCTTAGAAAGGAACCTTTACAAATGAGGATGGAAATGAAGTTAATGTATATGAGGTATTCCAAAGAGCCTTTCTAGGTGTATACGTAAGCCTTTTGGACTAATCTAAAAGAGCGCAACAACAGAAGGTAATGCGAGTAGGAAATTTCTTGATGTAGCTACTAATACTATACATACTTGCTTTTACTTATACATTATACCTACAGTCTGTCAGCAAAATTAAATTCATTTATTATCCCTTTATGTAAGAAAAGAGCTTACGAATTTGCGCACGAGAGTCATTGGGTTTTGGGTGTTAGTGTTCTAGTAGGAGTGCATTGGATGTAAGTTCTATCTTCATTTAGTTTTCACAAAGACTTTGTGATTGCATGGCGCACCCAAGGGAAAAGCCAGCACTAATGCACAATTTAATAAATACTTTATCTTGTTAGTCCATTTATCTGCACATAATAAAATCTAATTGGATCGTCTCTATAGGACCAACGTCAACTACTCCTCCAAAGTGTTTAGAAATAGTCATGGAAGTCTATTAGGTGTTTTTAGGCTTAGCGTGCTGCCGTGCTTCGGGTTATTAGCGACTTTTATATCAGCATTAGACCAGAATGTTCAATTACTAGAACACATACTAATATCTTTTACTACACTGTTCTTGTATATGCCCCTGTAGCTAAAGGTGGTAGATCTGTTGATTACGAGTTTTATAAGTAATGCACGATCTTACTACAAGTTAATTGCGTCTTTCGTCTTGTAGGCCACTTTTATCTTTCGTGTAATGGGCTGAGCAACTACACAATATGCTATGGAACTTGATCAACATTGCTTTGAGGCTTTATTACACTTTCATAGACTCTTTTGTCAGGACACGCCTGTTGGTCACTGAATTTCTATAAATACAGTTGACGAAACAATATATATGGAAATTAGGCTACAACGAGGCTTATAATTCTATGTAATTTGGATAGAGATTAGAATTGTTTGTACAGAGGTACTATGTAGTCGTGTATGTAGCTGGGAAATAATAGAGTACATGCCTAGGTGTACTTAATTTCTTTCGATAGCGCAAAGGAATAAAGTCGATTATTTGTTCCGGTGCCTAAGTTGTGTGGAAGCGTTACAGACTCGATCGCTATTTTCTCAGCGATAAAAGTAAGCATTTCAAGCGGCAACCTGATGAATGCAGGAGGAACGCAAATAGCTTCTACATCTTTGTAGTACTCTGGTGTACTATTGTGTAAATGCGCCTCTTTATTACAACTGTTTCCTTGAGACTCTTGGTGTGTGAAAGTATTTTCTTCCTATTCGTTTCGCTTTCCAAGCAGAAAGCATTCACAAATGGAACAGAACAGTTCTTTATTATTATTCATGTTATTCATGTTACAACTAAATCTCACTGTGTACTATATTGATAAAAGACGTATGAAGACGACTTAAGAGTAACTTTCTGTAATAATTACTATGTATAATACTTGTGTAGGAGAAAGAGTAACTCTCTAATTTACCATGATTGATATACCTATACTTGTATAATATGACTTGAATCAACACTCTGTTTGTTGGTAGATATGTAAAGCTAGGTTTACACTGTTTACCTTTTGTATTGTACAAATGCGGTTTGGGTTTACCGAAAATTATATAAAACCTGTGACCTATCTCTATCTAGGTATTTGCTAAGCTTAAACGCAAACAATACGACTAAGTATAAATAAGTGTAACTATAAAATATACTACATACATAGAATATCCAGTGTACCACCTATGACGACTTCATCTAAACGAGGAAATATACTTTTTGACATTAAATAACGGACTTTTACTTGCCTGGAAACCTTGATAATACTTCTTTGTTGAGTTGTCTTATTGAAGCAGGAAACTCTCAGCCAATTTTCATGTGACAGACAGAATGAAAGAACAGCCAATTTATTTACAAAAATTAGTTTGCAGGTTCTTTTACAATTCATTCGTTAGAGTGGGAACAGGAAGCTCTTGCAGACAATAGCAGACTTTCTCTATTCACAAGAATCTCCAACATAATTGGAACATTCCTTAGTAGGGGAGCAAAATGATAATAATAACATAAAAACTTGTTTCAACCAAAATATTCTGTAGGGTTACCTTTATATTAAACTTTGATTCCCCCTTGTATGAAATTGAAAAATGCTCCTGCTTTTTCTCATGAACTTTCACATTCTTTGACTCCCAGGTTTTTCCATAGGTACTTTCATGAATTTTGTGATGGAGAAAGTGGTATACTTTCATCAAGCGCTGCGATTTTATATGCCTACTACATTTATCGTTACTATAATATATGTAACCACAAATTTTTTACAAGTAAGGATGAATTAATTATGAATGCATGATGTAAGCTTGTGCTCTATTAATTAATTAGAAATTACAAAGAATCCAAAAGTGGGTGTACTGTACACAGGTGTTTCATCACATTAGTCACAATATAGTCTGTAGTCTATATATAAAAATATTGCTAGTCTAATAAAAAATATTTGTGTACAACTACATGTATGTATGTACTTTACCTACGCACAAATGGTTAGTAAATGCCACATGCAAAATTGAATTGTGATTGTTGTGAAATGTGAATTACGATTAAGACGCAGAATAGTATAGCACATTTAATATTCATAAGTAAAGTTTGGATTGTGTAAATGTCCTCAATTTTTAAGCAGCCCGGAAAAGTTGTGAAGTACCGACTAATACATAGTATATAACGTGTAATTGTTGTGTTGTATGCATAGTCTTCAATCTTTCCATAACATAATCGATAACTGTAGGACTTCATGCTTTTAAAAATTGACAGACAGTTTAGAAAGTTACCCTATAAGTAGTTTAAAAGGTATAGCCATAGTTTTAGTTTACAAAACGAATAGCTAATAAATACTATGAGAAAATGAAAATTTCTACAGTCAAGATGTACGAAAGCCTTATGTACATATTACATTTTTTAATGTATTTATTATTCCAAAGAATAATAAAAGTAACTAATTCCTGCTTGAGCTGTACCTTGATCATTGATGGAACCCATTTTTTGCACATCTGTTGGATGTGGTTAAACTTTGAAAACTGAATTAATTAAACCTTGTAGCTACATACTTAGAAGAATTGTTAGTAAAAGGATTTCTTTGGAAATGGTTACAATTACTTAGTAACTATATAGGTAGATTCTACAAAGTATGTAAACTTTCTTTAGTATTATGTACTTTACAACTTTTTTACAATCCGTTTTGTTCGTCTACAATATACAATAGATTTTTTACATGTAAAGCAACTACAATCAAATGTAAATGTGTAAGACAATGCAAGTTACCATAATAATATATTATTCCATTCATACACGCTATGAAGGAATTCAATTTACCTCTTATAAATGTATCCTTTTCTAAGTAAAACATATGATGTAAAAAATCTTCAATTGTAAGGTAAAAAAACTACCATTTATAGAATAAATAAATAAAGACTACCATTCTAAACCATTACCTGTATACTAAATTCATTACCCTGAAATTCAATTGGCAACTTTATTTTTCTTCGTGAACTTTCATTGTACACAACGCAAGGATTTAAAGTGGAAAAGTCAGCTTACAAACAGCGTCTTGTCATACACTATTAAGAATGAGATTTACAAATATAGCATTTGAAAATGAATGGGAGGAATGTAAACCAATACGTTTGGGGATTTATTACAGATAATTTGTTTAAGGAACCGAATCTAAAAGGAGCATTTATTCAACCCTCTAAAAGCTCATGCACTAAACCTTCTCTGTGTTTAGACGATAAAACTGAAAGAAGATACAAATTCCACTTTGAAATTATATGGTTGTCACAAATGTTAATTTTACGCTAGTTACTCGCCCACACGACATAATAATCTTATCATCATCCTCTAACTACATACCTTCTACAGCTTTGCGTACTATTGGTACTCTCAGTGACATTCATGCTTTAGCAGAGCAGACTGCTTCCGATCACTTCACGGATCATATATTTCCTGACGGGTTTAATAAATAAAAATATCCACTAGACACACTTCTAATAACACTATCAAGAAATCACTTAGTATAATTGCAATTTCGTGTATTAGGGTATATACAAATAAATCTGTCATGTCCTGCCCTATACTTACTCCATGTTACTAATAGAATAAAGTTAAAATGGAAACAGAGAATTAATACTGCACATTTTTCAACAGTGAGAAAGTCTGCACATAGAAAGAAACAGAGTCTATGAGTATACTCTTCTCACAAATACACACGGAGAATTTATTTACAGATCTTCTGTTGTGTTTCTAGCTTGTAACACTACTGCTGTTGTAATCTACGCTGTATTTTGAAACGCTGCATTAGACATACAAACACTGTGAGTTCTATTATTTGATATAGAACAGTACTTTACTACATTATACGATTATGATTATAGCATTAGAGTAAAATGGTGTCTTTAACTTCTTTGGCCCTTCATATTATTAAGTAGACACTGATTGCTTTGTTTAACAAACACAGTGGTAGAAAATACAGATAGAACACACTTCTTGCTAATATTATTACCATAATGCCCTCTCTTTCTAAGCATTTGGTTTGTTTTGTAAATTGAAAATCTGTATACTGAGTGATGCTTACACACGTTCTGAATTGTTAGCAGGGCATAAACATTATTAGGGCTGAACATTGCTGTTGATATTCTCACATGAGAATGGACTCGCCAAGTTTATTCGTGACAAATTGACAAACTTTGGATTCCTGACAAACGCTAAAGAACGTATAATAGAAAAAGTATACAGAGCTAAAGGTTAAAAACGTTAAACTGTTTAGATTTCGCGAATGCATCTGTGTAACACACTTTGCGAATTATTTCATTCGCCCTGCAGAGAAAAGCTTTTATTCTTGAGTTGCAAAGGAGAAACAAAGCGGAGGAAAAACGAGTTGAAATGGAGCACAAGTGTGATGTGATGCAGAATGAGAGTCAACGTACAATAGCTGTGCACATTTACTTGTTTGCTCCACTACCATTATGTACCTAAGTACCTATATACAACATCACATTACAGTTTAAAAATGAAACACACAGCTTTTTATATCTGAGGTGCTCTTTCGTCCTCTCCCTTCGCATTCGCACAACGTAATTCGTTTCGCGTGTAAACTGACAATAAGAACTAGTTATCAGACTCTGGCGTAAGTAATTAATTTATGATGTTCTTTTGCTCGTGTGGTGAATTAAGTACAACTGCCTATGTCTGTCTGTACAGTCTCTGTAGTGTCTGCCCCTAAAGACACATAGGAGAAGATGTATAAAAGTATAGTCAAATATTTAGTGGTACTAGTTATGTACCTATGTATTCTAAGTGAAGTATAACACACATACGGGAGTCGGTCAAACCCTGTGCATCTTTGTTAAGAGTTAATGGTGCACATAAATAAAATGTTGTTTTTTTTTCTTTTGTTTGTACAGATACATATAGTTTTTTCGACTGAAAACTTGTTTTTGGATTCATCATGATTGGCGCAATGCCAGCAATCGCGGTTCGTCGTGACCGGAAGAAGGGTGACGGTTCCATTGGTTATTTCAACCGTCCTCACAAGCTCTCGTTGCATTTCCGGCCACCATTGACGCATCACCAAGTCACACCAACGCCGTCCCCCATAACTTCCCCACAGGGAATTCATATACCGGAAACAACATCACACAGATTCGCCCGGCACTGTGCCAGCAAAAGATTTATTTTCCAGCTGAGCGTCCTTGCTCCCTTGGCTGGAGCCCTTACACTTTTCATCGGACTGGTCCAATTGGCTCCAGGAGCAGAAGGAAGCAGCTACGGACTCCCGCTTATCATTCTGGGAACTGGGATTTTAATATTTGGACTTGTTATCATTGCCATTCGAATGCTCTGCAAGTGGGAACTCGGAAAACCGATGCCTCAAGACCAGATTCCGGAGATCAAAGTCAACGATGCCAGTTGCAACGATCAAATAGACATAGAGAAAGCGGAAAAAGAGAAATTGGTAGTTGTGGGACTGAGTGCTGGAAACAAAAGTCTACAGTTCCCGAATGGAAAGGAAGCGGAAAATCAACAGGTGCTACGCGAGGTGTTGATTGATGGCAAACAAGAAGACAAAGGTGGCGGAGTAACAGTCGGTGATAAACTGTAAAGGCCTCTGAGAAACACCTCTTGGAATGTCGTGCTTTGTTTTCACTTTTATTATTAATTCTGTAAATTCTATTTACTATATGAATTAATTGTTGTGTGTACTTATTACTAAATGAAAACGTTATTTTCTCATTACCTATAATACACTCTCGACACTCTCGAGTCTCCACTAATAACAAACAGCAAAACGCACCGACAGAACGCCGGATCGACACGCATGAAAACATGGAAAGTCAGAAATTCCTATAATATACATAAATATTATTCAAATAGTTTCGTGTACTACTTCTACTACATAAATATTTGATAAAACCATGTTCTAAAATGTATGTATACTATTTTATTGTCTAGAGTCTAATGTATCTTGTTGTATTGTACAAGTTTGTATTGTATCTGTACTCTACATCCTCCATCCTCGTTTTAAGTATTTTATATAGGCATCTATGATTAATTACGCACTCAACGTACTGGACTGTAGTCATCTACCGCAGACAATTATCTTTATCGATTTATTATCATTATGTATGTATGTTTAAGGTTGGAAAGATAAGACGAGATAAGAAAGATGACACAAAAAGACATGTAATTTTTTCATATTGTACCAATTTACTACTTTGAGTCTTATCTTCATTCTTTAGTAATTGTACCTATACTTAAGTAAGTAATTCTATGATTTCTTGTGTCTCGGACACTTTGAGATTGCGTAAAACTGTATTTATGATATGATATTTAATTTGATAATGTGCTTTGTACACTGTGCATGTGTTCTGTACAACTAAACTACGTTTTTTAAATGGATTTCAATCAGAATCCATTGAACCAAACCAAAGAAAGACATTTTCTTTTTGGAAATGTAACATTTATTGAAAATCATTTTCTTATTATTACTCCTAATTACTTCATGTATTCGTAAAATTAATTCATTATATTATTACATAATTCTGTAAAGTCCATTCGTGTTTTGTTTGTAATAAGGATGGAGACTTGTGTATTGTTCTTAAGTCATAAGTATTGTCTTTATATTCTGTCCTGTTATTTGTACACGAAAACACACGGAACTTTTTTGTGTACTGATAGTTAGTTGTGTTGAGGTTTCGAGAGATATGCAGTATGTTATTGTAAGATAAGATGATATTACGGGTGATTACTATACTACAAATACATTTGGGAATTAAGTTGTCCGTAATGCCAATGAAATGACTAATGATTAGTAATGATGAAAAATGATGAATTGAATTGTATTTCACGTTGAGCGTGTGCATTTCACGTTATATATATGCCAAAGTTTTTCTCTGTGGTTTGCAGATACAAACTATATTTAATTGTCCTAATTATTAAGTATCGTGTATGATTGATTGATTGTAAGTATTATTACCTAATACATTACTGGTAGTCATTCGTAAATATAGAGGTAAGATACTTGATGCTTCGTTGCAGTATTGGTTGAAGTACTACAGATCTTTGTTTGTGTATGGTAGATAGTTAGATAGGTATTTGTCTAAATAATGTGAGTAATGTATTATGAAGAAGCACAAACTGTCTGGATACTTCTAATTATCATTTGAAGTACCTAATAACATTAGCAGTCTCTCAATTAGTTATTTATTCAGTGTACTAATTAGATGATTGAAATGCAAATGTATTCAAGCTGGCGGTGTTAGCAAAGAAGGATGATGATACATAACTTTTTGTGTTGCCATAAATAATGCACGTTTTGTTCATAAAACCACTTTTACAGTCTGCACAATGTGTAGATTTAGCTTTTCTTGCTATTTAGACTTGCAATATTTATGGTTTCTTGTCCTGTCTGAGAAAGCAGCTATAAAACAACTTTAACAAGGAAATGGAAATATTTATTTGTTTTCAAAAGTCTTCATGTATCTAGGAAATACATTGACTGTATGTATCATCACAAAGAAAATTACACAACTGAATACACGGATGAACACTGACAGAATTAGCCGGATACATGAAACTTGCTTAGACTCACAGTTATTGCAGCATCTTTTCAATTCTATATAGCATTGTTTTCTACATAAACATTCTTCCGCTTGATTACAACACAAATTGTCCCTATTTAACTACACAAAGAATGCTACATTGTTCTAAAAAAATCCAGACAAGAGTTGTGTGGTACACTGCCTTTGTATTTATATGTAATGTAATACTACACAAACTCTCTCTCTTATTCATAATGAGCAAATCACCCCAAGCCCGACATACATTTATTGTAATTGTAATACTGGACATTTTTAAACTAATTGACCACAAGTGTATCTTACAAATCATTTTAGATCAAAATATTCCTATCATTGTAGGTCTCATTGTACCTTCTCACAATTTCAAACTATCTTTCACTCGGAGAAAGCAGCCAAAGTTGGTAGGTACATTTATAAGATTTTCATTCACAATTGAGAATTCACATCGAATTTCACTACAATTTGTAACTAAGATTGAAAATACAACAAATGGAAGAAACGAAATTAAGATTTTTGACAAAATAGTACATAATGATGAAACCCTGGTCTTATACCTAGCACAGCTGTTTACATTTACAAATACCGAAAAATTGGTATAAATGTTAATGGTACAAATACTTTGGTCCATTTAGTTCTGAGTGTTTAAAAAAATTCAATCCAGTAAACTGATAGTAAAACAAATTCCAAGTGACTGTTATTATCATTGAAGGAAATTAGATCAAAGAATATCAATAGAAACTTTTCCATTCGAAAGAAATGTTGTTACTAGAAAAACTTCACAAACAATCTCAACATACATTTACACAAACAAAAGAGCAACCAAAGAATCAGCGGACAAAAACTCTAGTCTTTCTTTACAGAAGATTGATTTCACACCCGATGTATTCCAATTTCCACTTGAGAAAGTATCACACAAATGACAGACTCCTTATCTTAACTTCTATATAAAATAAACAGACTCTATAACGTATCTTCCGCAAGTATTCATAGATTCTACTGTTGTATTCAACTACTATATTCTTAATCTAAAGTTATATCCACTTCACCAACTCAACAACCGTTAATCTTTCACTTACACACACTACATACATACTTGCTACTCAATGTGTCTACTCTTTATAACATTATTGTATATCTGTACTACTAGTTAGCACCTATCTGTATTACATCATGTCATGTCATAAGTCATGTATAGTATACCTAAGGTAAATGTAACCTTTTCTGGTCCTATTACCTGTCTTAACATTTAGATATAATTTCAGTGTAATAAGGGCAAAGGGCAACATGAGAGCTTTTGTGAGCAATTTATGTATCTAGTCTACGTATACTCTATAATATACAATACCAATACCGTGTCTGTATTCTGTATACAGATAGATAAAGCATTTAAAAAGAAAAACTCTTGAAATATGAATTTGTTCATAATACCTAATTGTCTGTCAATGCTTCGCCGGTGAGATTTGTATGCAGGTTTTACAAAGAAACTGTTGGATATTCTGTAAATACTTATAGGCATTACTACTGTAGTTGCCTGCAGATTGAAATGTTATTCTGCGAAATCGCCAAAAATTAATTGGAGAGGTACCTAAACTGTTATCAATGCTTCATTGATAGCACGAGTAAACATAATTACCTGAAAAGAGATGATAATTTGATTGTAGTTAATAATTCATAAGGGGATTAACGAGCTATCGTATCCTGTCATCCATACAAATTGAGATAAATGTTGCTTTAAATTATTGGAGCAATCTTCTTCACGAATGTACTAAGAATATCACGACAAGTTCACTCTTTGAAAAATTGTTCTACATACCACCTATAGGTAAAAACTGTTGGTACTTGTACTGCCAAATTTATTCGTCACACTACATTACAAGTGACAATATTATAGCAGCCAAATCTTCTGGGTCTTCTTATTATCTTCCTGTACAGAAATGTAGTTGAATATTCAAATGTATTTATGAATTAAGAAAAGTAAGTTTCTAACAAATATTCTACTCTATATTATATTACTACTAATACTATGACCGTATTACCTATCTATATGTTAATACACTTCTAACACTATTGCACTTAAATTAAAGTACAGTTGTTGTATGCAAAATTCTCTGCAGTTTGTTTGTACATAAAGTTTTACCTGCAATATTATTGTGTATTGGTCTATGAGCCAAACTTGAATACAATTTCATCTATTCCTATACTTATACTGCAAATCCTATTAAATACTGATAAGCTAACTCAAGATATTGCATGCAGATTTATTTATGTAGAGATATACACATATATAATGTTAATTGTTAAATAAGTAATCAAGTATTATGTATTTGTAATTAATTGATGATTGTTATGTACCAATTTATTTGAATATTGATACAATTAATATTATTCCTTTACCACTGATCCAAACCAATAAAGGCATCTTGTAAAGTAATTTTCAAGTAAAATTGTTTCATGACATGACTTTTTTAAATTGGTTCTTCTTTCACAAAGAGCCTAATATGTTCTTTCATATTATCATTTTCAAAACCATAACAACTCATGTTCCATTGTAACTACAATACACAAAGATAGGCATTTTCTCTTGGATTAAATTCAGAAGAAAAAATGTATTTTCTATAGAAACGAAACTGTATCATGCCCATGAAATTGCAAACTTATTTTTCAGTTTTTTCTTTCCTCATTTTCTTGTTGAGAGTTGAAACAATTTTCATTCTCGCTTCACTCATCTTCTCTGCTCCAAAAATTTTCCAGAAAAGTGGTTTCATCTCAAAAAGAAGCAAAAATGGCCAAAACCCTCGAGGAATTGCGAAAAAAGAAAGCGAAAAGACAAAGTGATCTATTGAAGAAGCTCATTGAGAGGAGACCCAAAAGTGTTACCAACTCTTTTGCAGCCTTCGTCAAGAATTTCTGGGCAAAGATCGGAAATGATCCGCCAGATCGGGTAAGCTGAGAGAATTTTTTTATTTAAAACAACTCTTGTTAACTTAACAATTACCAATTTTGCCAAAAAACACAGTAAAACGCATAAAGTAATTAGTTGTACAAAAAACTAATTTTTGTAAAACTATTTTTTGTAAAAAGTGATAATAAGACTCATTAATTAATAAAATGAATTTTCCTCCCTAGAACTCTCGAAAGATTCTTAGGGCAGCTGCCATTGCTTGGAAAGGAATGAGCGACAAAGAGCGTGCTACCTACAAAAATGTATATGTAAAAGACAAGGCTCGGTATGAAAAGGAAATAGCACCATGGAAAGTTGAACGTCAATTTCTTACCAAACCTGCTCCACCCTATGCCCTGTTCACCAAAGATATCTGGCAGGTAAAAAGATGAATCGATATGCATCGTACATGAGAAATTCCACACAAATGTAAAATTGCCCGGGTATTTTTACATACATATTTTTCATTACTTTACACAGCGAGAGAAATCCTCTGGAAATTACCGTGGTTTGATCGAAATGGGGAAATATGTAGCCGAACAGTGGGCACAGTTGACAGAAAATGAAAAACGGGAATATCAAGAGCGGTTTGAACGCTCTCAACGTCGCTATGACGCTTCAATCATGGATTATAGGGGTGAGCATCTGTCACTACAAGACTTCGATCGGAAGCTGGACGCTCCGGAGGAGTATGTGTCTCGTGCACCAGAAGAGGAAGAGGAGGATGACGCAGAGGATGATTTCGACGAATTTGAAGATGATTTATTATAAATTGGACAAAACTATACTACACACAAAAATTACTCTCAATACTTACTTTGTACTTTGTGTCGGTGTCTGGTTAACATTTGTAATGAAATAATGTAATGTGTATCAATCCAAAATGAAATAATTTGTATCATGGTGTGCTTTGTGTAATATGGGGAATAGTGTTATTGGTGGAATCCCCAATGAATGAAATGGATAAAATGAATTGGCAAATAAAAAGTTGTAATTTCGACGCAAATCTGTGTGTGAACTGTGAACATCATTCATTCACCATTTTCTTCATGTAGGCAAAGTAGGTACTTAGTTTATGTTATTATGAAAAGTTTGTCAAAAAAAACGGTTGATAAAAACACCGATTTTTTGGGCTTTCGCCCGATTTTTTTTACTTTTATTTTTTATTACAAAACTCCAAAGAATAGCATGTAAACAGAACTACGAGTGAATGCCTTATTGTTAGATTTATGTGTACGTGTAGTAATGATTTGAATACCCTTTATAAAAGAATGAATACAAAAAACCTTCGAAATATTATGTTATCGCGATAATAATATGAAATGGTTTTGTTTGCAACACATTTTAGCTTATCCTGTGAACGTAGGAAAATAAAAAGAGCCCCAGTGTCAGCTGCAAAATCTACTGCAATAATAATATGTGTGTACACTAATCAGATACTAGAATTTTGTTGATAAGAGCTGCTGGGCAATGATAATGATAGATTCCAGGAAAGATTTAAAGATTAACACGAATAACATTATTTTGTTCATTTTCGATTGCGTGATAGACATTTTATTACTGTGATTAACATTTTAGATCATAGATGATCATCCGGCGGAGGCTTTAAGGTGACCTTGTAGTGATAAAGCAGTGTCATAGGCAAACATCCACATCAGTGCACTTAATTGCACGTCATAACAATTTTGCGGTGACTACTGCTTTATACATTTTACATGACATGGAATTGAACATTTTAATAGGCACTTCGAGGTCATAAATGCCAAGTGAATCATTTTCATTCCTCATACACACAGAGCTTATTAAATGCACGCTATGTCATTCTTTACCACTTAACTTTGGTTTTAGTACAAGTACTAAGCACCGAAATTAAGCAAACTTTAGCGGTCCCTTAAAGCCTGAAAACTCAGTGCTACTAATTTCACCTGCGTCTCCTTTTCTACTCAAGATTATGTAATCCCTCTTTATATAAATTCTGTCGCAAATTAAGCATTATTACTTTTATGGATAGTACATAACAGTGTTTTCGATTCTCACAACAATATACTCACATATTTCAAATAATTATTATTACTATAATTTTTTCCAGGTTCATAAATTATCATTGTACGCGTACAGTATTTCATTCAAATTAATCTATCCCTTCCCTTGTGCTTACTTTAAATGTACTGATGTTAATTACAATTTACAATTCAAGCATTCTATCTTATAATGATGCATTTTCACAATTTACGACGGTTAATTGTGGCTTTTTTAGCCACTTTCTTCGCTTGAACCACCTCTCTCAGAAGTTGTTTGATCATAACAATTTGACGGTGAAGATCCTCTTTCTGTTTTTCCAAATCGTCGTGTTCATTTTGCAATTCCTGTTCTTGACCAAGAACAACATGAGTTTCCATCTTCTTCTTTTGTCGATAGCGAGTAGCGGCTGTTTTGTTTTGTTCCTTCTTGCGAAGAGCTTTATCTGAAACAAATGCCAGCGATTTCTTGCTAGAGGCTGGTTTTCGTCCCCTGTGAACAAATTAGACACAAATTATTGTAGGTTAGCTTAGCTATCAATACTTTTAATTAACATCGTCATTTTTAGTTATAAGGATAATATAATGTCATAGTTATCAATAAAATTACCTGCGCTCAGTTTTCTTGGATGCTTTTTCAACAGCTGACTTTGCTGGGACCCGTGCTTTTTTAGCGATCACAACGGGTTTTTCTTCTTCATCACTGATGTAGCTGGTAGATGAGGTTTCACTGAGATAAACGAATGGTGGTGACTGGCTTACTGTAACTGGGATGTACGATTCGGCGACCTCAAGATCTCCTTGCAATAAGGCATCCAGGATATTTTCAGCGGTGTTGGCTTCGATGTCATCTTCATCTTCGTTTACCGAACTTTCTGGTGAAGATGGGGTTGCTGAAAGGTCAATGCTGTTGTCTTCCATTTTGTATACATCCTGCTCATCGACGAGGTAAGAAGAATCATCTTCAATACTGTTGATTTCCATTTCCATTTCAACTCCCATGTTATTTTCCAAGTTGTCTTCGGCATAATCCAAGTGAATTAACTCCTCGTCACCGACTAGCGTTGTCGGGATTCCAACGATGTTAATTACCTCCCCATTGGTGATGGGTTCTGTAGGGAGTGATTCGAGGATGGCCTGGAATTCAGCTTTAAGTTGGTTAAAGTCTTCAGTCATATGTTCAGGCGTATTATCTAGATCTTGGAAGGAAACTTCCGTCAAATGAGATGGAGAGTGAGATGAGATTGGTGAATATGACGACTGAATGGTTCTGTCATTCGCATACGAGTCCGGTGATGCTGGAGGATCATATGCAAATTCAGAGAGTTCTTCGAAGAGTTCCAGATTGACGGACTCTTCCATCCAGTTATCGCCAAAATCTGAGAGATGTTAACAAACTTTCGATTAGAACGTCTTCATTTTACATTATATCTATTTTTGAAACTTTGCAATACGTCAGTTTTAATTTGGAAAGGATCATGTATTTTAAAAACATCACATTCGAGACAAGAATTAAACATCATTTTGATATGCAGATTTATCTAGTAAAATGTAACAGATTTTTGCAACTTACCACTAAGGCTTTTAAAATTCATATCTTGCAGCTTTTCTAGATCTTTCAAGATGTTAGAGGCCATTTCTGCACGATTTTGGGCGGAACCCACTTGTTGTAATTGTGGATCTTGTTTTTGTAGCATGATTTTTTGTGCTTCGACAGGTTTAACGTCAAATTCGGTGGATGGTGAATATGGGGAACTTGGGGCACCGTTGACATTACTGTACGAGTACAATGTTGGGGATGGAGGGGCAGGTGAAATTGGTGGGCTGAGTTCAGCAGTCGAGAAGGTCTCGAACTGCCATGAATCCATCGCGGACTGCATGGCGATTTGATTTGCGTCCGAATTCTTGGATGGGTAATACACACAGTTGACTGGTATTAACGAAATTGGTTCGTATAAAAACTGACGATGTTGATATAAAAGTTATTTCTTCGCTCTGTAGAGCGCCTTGTTGGCTGATAAAAGGTAAAGACCTGTAAAAAGCATTCATTTTTTAGTATTCATGTTTTTTCTTATTACAAATAACTGATGAGGTGTGGACATAGTAAAATTATTGATTTGTAAATAACTATAACTATAACATGATCAAGAGAAAGCAATAATTAAATAATTTTTACCTAGTCATTGTTTAATGCATCTCAAAAATTACTCTACTCAACACATTGTGTAGATAGGCTTAAAGATGTCCCTCCAACAAATTCTAAGCTTTCATTAGTTTCATATGAACCCTACGCAGCCTACCTATAATTAACAAACTAACAGTCATTATGACTTAATCTAGCAAAGGCTGTGACGTTGAAGGAGGGCTCTCAAACTGAGTAAATTATTAATTTAGCATCTTCCCCACGGATATTTAGAATTACTGTAGAGCATGTAGATATTATTTGTCTCAACATTTTGTTTTGTAGGTACTAAAACTAAAATGCACTTCTGTCATTATAATAATATCGTTCACTAAGCTTCAACAAACACTGACGTCAATACGATTGGAGTTAAAATCCCAATTCTCATGTAATCGTTCTATATCAATTACCAATAATTGCTTTTGACCAGGCGTAGGCGTAGCTATAACCTGAACACACCAATGCAATGGCACTTCTAACAAGTTAAAGTTTTGTTTAACAAATTGACAAGTGGTATGAATATGATGTTCACGCTACAAAAATACTAATGACATGAGCTTTTAAGTACTTTGTTTTTAAAACAATTTCCAGCTCGTAATTCACCGCATAGCGCATAGATTTAATCATGTCAGCAAGCATGAATATAAATTAAACATGAGTACCTACTATATACTCAAACTTTTAATGTACTTATTAAAAATTAGGATTATTGGAATAATAGGTACCTACTTCATATTGGTATTGTCAATTTCGTATGAATGAGCTTTTATGATAATAAAATCGTCACTCTTGTAGGAATACATAAAAACGTCATAATCGCAGTCCATTGTCACTCTTTGCACGGGTATAATTCGTGATCAGATCCCTAGCAAATAAAATCTACATTATAAGTATGTATAAAAATCTGCAGATGAGCAACTGAGAGCTGTCTTTTTTCTGAGTGTACACAAACGCACATGTGATAAACTCCAATAGGATCCACTTCACATACCTATCTAAAAGTGGAGTTAAGACCTCTGAACCTTTCATAAAGCATCCGACTTTTACAAGCAAAGATCCAAAGGTTCCCATTCATTTATCCTCATGTACAATTTATCTAATACTGATAAAATGAACACGTTTCAAGCTCAAAACGAAGTACTGTCACTGTCATTATAATTCCTTTGAAACCATCGTTTCACTCTTTCATTCCAAGGTCTTAGAGGTGAAGTATTGACAAGTTTGTACAACTTACTCCCTCAAAGATTGTGAATATTTCACTCGAAAAATATTTGATCAAATGCTTTCGATCAAAATATTCATAATGCAAATACATGGAAAGCTTATTCACAGTGAATTAAATCCATCCGGTTATTAATTTTATGTCTACAGGCTACAAACAAGATAATGGTTATCATCTTAGAATTTAGCCTACTACGCAGTAAAGTAACCTCAACTCGCCATTGATGTCAGTAAAACTTGAACCTGGGGGAGTAATCATACAATACAACTTGCAAGAAGCCTATGTCCGGGGATTTGTATGTCATGATGAGAATTAATCAAGTTATCAAGCCATGTATATGAGCAATCTATCATACACTAACGCAAATATATAATAGTAGACATTATGAAGTTTAATATAAATGTTATTTTGTGCAAAGTGCACTAATTTGGATTTATACTGAACAATAAAACTAGTACATACAGTGAGACTTCTTATTTATACTTTTATCATACCTACCCCTATGTATATAGTGTATATAGGTACACGAAACACGACTCCGAAACGTGATGTTTCGATGTTTGTAAAGTGTAAACACATTATAGATAGGGTAAGGGACGGGGTACGATAAATTAAAGAGGTGTACCACTTATTATTGTCTGTGTATCAGAAATTTCTCATGCAACGTAAATTACGAGGCTATAGGATTGGCGTCCAACAACCTTTCTGTCTCTGCCTACTGCACCAACCCTTCAACTGTTGCGTTGTGGCCGATGTATACAACACAAATGCATTTATTACTAAGTTTTTACCACATTTAGGGACTTATCACGTAGTGAATGCATGCGTGTAGCCCAAGTAAGTATAAGTATTGAAATGTGCTGTTGAAGGAAGGGATAAAATAAATACAAAAGTATATAACTCAGTCTCTAAACTTATAAACATAATTATAATTATCATATCTATGATATTATCCTTTTGAATTCATGATTCTGACATCAACAGCTATAGACAGTCTACAATATTACATTATCTGAATGCCTCAGGCCTTTTACTTTTTCATAAGCATTGCACATTGAGTTAATTCTTCCACTACATTAACTACAATAAAATACGATAAAACCTATACACTGTACAGTTAAATTTAACGTCTATAAATCGTCAAATGTCCAATTTCAAGTATTTTGTTGTTTGATAATTGCATCTCATCTCATATGTAAATAAGTTTTTGCTGAATCGCACATTTATTGTTATTTCTGCTAAATCTGCCCTATATTTTAAACGTTTGGCTTTTTTAACTTATTTATCATTAAAACGTACAAAGTAAAGTACTATTATAAAAAATGTTTGTTTGTTGACATGAATCTTTACAAGTAAATGATTATGTTCGGTCCTCCTATTTCTTAGTGTACCTATACGCTAACGCTATGCACTGCACTGTATGCACATACCAGGCCGCAGGCATGCGAAAAACGACACGATATATTATGCACTTTTGCACATAACCTACAAGATACTATTAGATACATATTCAAAATCCAACATAATAACATAAAAGCTTCTTTGTGTTTGTACACATACGTAACAATATGTATAAAGAATTCAACTGCTGCTTTGTGATTTTTATATGAATAGTCAATTAACTAGATGTTCATTTGATGCATCCATATATACATGTACATACACATATATACAGTATACATAACATGCCCTAAATTTACTGACAAAACCTCTAATAAGCCAATTTGTTGGCTAGAATTGTTTCCTTGTTAATGATTGATTATATGGAGATACTATACAACTCTTTATGCAACATATCACTGACAAGCAGTTATCAGTAAACAAAAGTTTTGCACTTTTGTTTAGCACATTCAATCGACTGAAAATATTTTTGTTTGCTGTATCAATTTTTTGCTTCAATACTACATAAAAATGCATAACAATTGCTTCCGCCGACATACGTAATGATCATTCATCATTTAGCTTAAAGATACATACGATTTGTACTTTACAGTGCATCATAAAATATTTGAATATATTTATATACCTACCAATGTGCATAAAAGACTACGCAAACCCCTTTCTGGGGTTGGGAAATCCTTAAGCACCTTGATACCTACATATACATACACACTCCCTAATACCAAATATAATATTGAATATGCAATATAAAATATACAACATAAACAATTAATGATAACATAACTAGTATTTTATAGTACAAATAATTTTTTTAAAAAGAAATGGCTTTTCTACATAAATAATTTCTTAAAGCTTCTTCAACATTCTTTACAAACTTAACAAACTACCTAAAATGGGAAGAATGTAGTTTAGATAGAATGGCAAATGAACAATTCAGTCGATTAAAAATAACTAAATATGTGAGGCCTGACCGGCCTGAGTATTATGAACTATTCTGTATTCTCTTGACACTTCAACAATGAACAAGCGAATAAACAAAACTTCAAACTTTTAGTTAATTGCTTAGTTAAACCTAAAGAATGAATGTGCTAACTAACAACTAAATAAAGGTGTTCTTACATACAATTCATTCATTTATATAAAACAATGCCATCAACATTGTTTACTTTTATGTCTACAACAGCCCATGGCTCTGACATTCGTACAGCTGATATTAAAGGTCAAAGAAGATATAGGTTAAAATATTTGCTAAAGTAATTTTTGAAATATTTAATGAACTTACTCCATGATGATGGTTGTACTGGGCACACCGCGTGTGCGGAGAGGGCTGTGTATAACACTAGAACCCCATGGTGAAAGCTTTTTGAACAATTAGAATCTTTTGAATCGCTTTTTAAAATTTGTTGAGGTCACAAACGGAATAAAATCTTTTGGTGTACTCTTGTAATGGCTGCTTTTGTTAGACTGAACCAAATCTCAGAAATGGCTCCCACAAAAGTATGATGTAATTCCCTCCTCCCATTTCACAGCCTCACATACACAACAACACAACCATACCATACCACCGCCGCACCGCGTGAGGTCCGCACTCTACACACTTCTGTGTACAAACATTTTATACAGTGTGCTTCACTTCAGTCTTCGTCCTTCACTAAACCTCACTTGAAAAGTCTAGTCATTTTTACATTCATACTAAAAATTGAAAGCTCATTAAAATTTTAAAAAAATCAAGTCAAAGAAATTTTTCATGATATGGACAATAAATGAGGATGATGTATAATGGCATGAAATGCGCAAGCTAATTAGTTAGTTAGTGTTATGCATACAAAAAACAAAAATAAATACGAATATTGTATAATATGTATATTTCTATGCAGATAGTTTGCGTTTTGTAGTTCAAATGGAAAGGTAAATAATTAAATCATGTAATTGCTTTAGTAAAATTCAAATGACATTATGACACATTTATATATTCAATGAAGAAATGATACTGTTATTAGGAAAGGTATTTAACATTTTGTATCTTAAATATGTTATAATGAGAAAAAATTGCATCTTAGTTGGCTAAATCCTATTGTAAGATTTTAGCCAGCATTTTTAATAAATAGGTTAGATTAAATAAATAATTGCCTATTCAATTTTAAACTTATAACTAACTATAGTGTCAGTCCAGTGTATACAAAAGTTTCTTTAATGCAAAAGATTACTAGACATTTTCAATATCTTAAAATTACGCACACAGTATAAACGTTAAGCCGAAATGTTATGTTACATGTACATGTACTAATGCACTATACAAGCACATTAGAAAGTCAACCTACATACATTTTATGCGTATGAGCTTTACTTACGCTTTAACTCTGTATGTTTTGTATTTGTGGTTATGATTACGTGTGGTAGGATGGTAGTGACGTCTTTACTGACTCAGAGCTCCCAGCCACAAAGGACCACATTGATACTCATTGATATAGATATACAATTTTAAACAGGATTTATGCAATGTATTTTTATGCAAATTATATGAACACATAATATTCGCAAACGCTAAGCATAAAATCAAAAGTATTAAAGATGGGATCGGAAATATTATAGGATTGATTTATTATTGTTATTTCACACTGTTAAACATTAAAATGGACATAATATTATATGAACCAATAATAAATTTGAGATATGCACTTGATTTCAATGTTTATGGCATTATTGTTGGCAGTGTACGAGGTAATAGATTGTGTACTAAACCAATGGAATTTACACAATACACATAATAATATTATTTTGTGGAAGCACACAATAAACATATTTTCTAAACACCCAACAAAGCAACCGACTATGGCCTATGGACCATGGATCTTCTGGAATTGACCACTTAGTAAAGAAAGACAATCTTCGGGGTTGTTCTTTTTGCGCATCGGGGCATCGCATCGGGCAGGCAATTCCGAAAATTTGGATGAGTCATCATCACGGGGTACAACGTTTCAAGTTGTGTACTTTTCTCTGATCTTTTGTCCTTCCTGTAACTTGTAGAGGCATTCATGCCATATACGCTGTAAACACTTTACGTGCTATATGCCAAACTGGGAATACTGAGATGACGTTTAAGGCAATGGCACGTATTGTTAGCATAGTAGTAAGATTGTATTCAGTTAGTAGTGGGCATAGTAAAAGCACACACAAGGCATTTCTACCTTAATCTTTCCTTGCGTGTGTGACAGCAGTACTATTAAATGTTTTTGCCACTCTAAACGTAGACTGGAAAGCACAGCTTTGTATCTAAATCCTAACCTAACAAAAAAAAAGTATTCATGAATGTTCACATACTTAATATTATTGTATTTGTATAATGAGTTTTTGTTTTTTAAGGTATACATAAAAGATGTGAATCATATAGACAGATGAATATTATAAAAATGAATTCATATATACTGTATACAAACTATATAGTATTCTTGATGATGACGACAACAAGCCTTTCAGGACTTTGGACTTTGGAATCTGTCAATTATTCAGCTCTCTAGCTCCAAACAAATAATATTATGTGCAAATTTAACATTAATAGCTACTTAGCTACCTATATCTACATCATAGTCATAATTGGATAAATGCAACACTCCTCTATTAAAGATACGAAATTAGATACCAAGACCTTTACAGATTTCAAACTTTCATTTAAGAAAAAATGTAATGCTATGTATATTGTGTACAATTCGTATCTACGCATGTATACTTTCGTCTGATAAATATTTTCTTGCTATGGAAAGCTGTCTTTTCGAACTGTCATCCTGACTCTGGATGGATTACACTGGCCAAAGTACAAGGTTTAACTCAGGGAACAATAGAAAGGAAACTTGTGGGTTTTAATGTGAAACACCTAAATTAGCTTTTAAAACTTTCTAACTTTACAATAAATGCAGAACAATTTAATTGTAGCATCCTTCAGTTTCATTTTTGGATTACAAATAGTTAGCAATTATAATATCTAAATCCAAGTATACATAGCATGTAATTTAATATGCAATTTACTTTGTTCTGCAAAACACCGCGGTGTGTGTTGTAAAGCTTTGCTTACATTTATAATCGTAATGCAATTCATTCTATACATGAAATTGTGGAAATCATTGTTCGTTGTTCGTAATCAATTTAGAGTAAACTAATGAAATGCACATATAGAAAATAAACGCACAACACTTGGTAGCACATGTAATGTATTTTAATGTCATTATTAATTGCGAGAATAAAATATTTGTTTATTTTCTGACAAACCAGGTGTATATTCGACAAGTTAATTAAAATTGTGATTTAAATCAATAAAACTACGTGCTATCTGTCTAATTTTTATACCCTCCCAATTCCTGTTTACGTGGGGAAATTCTAAAACGTTGACAAAAGAAAATCTGTAGAGATATTTGAGGTTTGTTATAATAGATAGAATATATAATATACTTAGGTAGATAAACATTATATGCATCGAATCCGTACGTTTTGCATAGAAAGTCAAAGAAAGTGTGTAATATTTATGCTGCGAGATTATAGTTAAATAGAATACATATAGTCACTTAATTATTATAACGCTTTGTGTACACATAGTAATATGCCATATCAGATAGGTACAACATAGAATCATAATACATAATATTGCTTATTTTTTAACATTATCATTTTCATTTTTACCTTACACTAAGTTGTGGTGTGCGTCAGTTTATACAAGGACATCATTAAGACTACTAAACTAGTTTTTAAAATTGCGAATAGAATAAAATGACAGAAAATTTTAAGCCATTACGTTCTAATTTTACTATTTGTATTTATACTACTTTGATTGAGAACTGTTTTCATACATTTTATAGGCACCTACTGCAACAACCTTCTGTCTAATAGTACATACCTACTTTACCTACATATTTGACTGCTTCAGATTGCTTGCTTCAGAATTTATCTTACTAGTATTACAGCCACAATGTAATCACTAGATAAGTAAACACCTTTTAAAACTGAGGTTTCATTACTTGTGACTAATTCAATTGAAGAAATAGTGCATATACATACGACTTTCCCCCTGTCATTTTTTGTTTGAGAAAACCATTATCTGTGTTTTAAAATTTTATCGTTTCGATTTTTTATTAGTAATGTAGCAGTATGTATGGGATAGGCACAACAATGTACTCATCGGTTGTCTTGTAACTTGCATCACTGTATAGAAAAATTTGATTACACGTAGGTATACATGTCTTGTTTTCAGTTTTTGAATATAGTCATTAATTTATAGTTATGAAAGCTTTAAAAAACTAGCATGGAAAAATTGTCTATGTAAAGGAAATAACTTCTTGACAATGAAATAAGAAGAAACTAGTAAAACGCTTTATAGAAGAAAGACCAAGCTACATGTATCTCTTATTTTGTTACATGTAGATTGATCTTAAAAGAAGACACAACAAATACTACAAAGGATTCTCTGATGAAAAGTAGGTGCCAAAAACAAGCTTCCACACCAACACACCACATAAATATGGACCAACTACAAAAGTATTGTTTGCTATCAATCTAAAATCTAACTTTATTCTCCTCCTACACACTAACAAAATACTAAAACCTACTCTATTAATACTATCGTCTAATTCTACATAAAATCAAAAGCTAAACGAAATAAAAATGCGTTGCATATGCATGGGAACATACTTCATCTATACTGTCCTTGTGAACAATTTGCTAAAAGTGTGTAACGTGTAATGAAACAGTCTATAGGTTTATAGACCCAATAAAAGAAAGTAAAACGTGATTAATGTACATAGTGAATTTCTAAGTAAGTAAAGTAGAGTAGATGAATTAAGGAATAAAGCATCCATCTCTTCGGAATCATTCAAGCCATTCTACCTACAATATATAATTTAACTAACCTAGCTACATCTGTATAATGAACGCTTCATGTACATTTTCTCCATCAATACATACACCGACAAGCATTAGAAATTATATAACGGGGTGTTCATTGTTTTTATAAAAGACAATTTCAGTTTCCTGTCGATTTTTCCCTTATTTACTATTTCATGTAAATGTGCCATCCTTCCTTACACAGCAATACATTTACTCGAAGAAAGCTGAGTGAACAAAACATTACGCACATGTATTACATCAGTTCCTAACTTCTTAGTGTAAATAATTGATGTAAGTGCTTTCTGCAGTCCATCCGAGTCCACGAACGCTGATTGGAAGTCTAAGTGCAGTAGAAGATAATTTCATTTCATTTGCCGGTGTAATTTATTATTACATTACACTGTGGTCCTTTCGTAAAAAGACCTTGGCCTAAAACCAGTTTATATAATTCTACATGCACTGAATACTTGAAACCTTGTGTGTTTCACGGCACGCGTGGTGTAGTCTCAAACCTTAAAGGCTCCTACAGTAGTACAGAGTACACTCACTCAGACTCAGACAGGCAATAGCATATTATATATTATTGCTTGTGATTTTACAGGCTATCTCTTTCTCCTTGTTTAGATGCTAGCTATTCTGGTTCGTGGTGTCTGTCTCTCTTTTCTAGTCCCACTAAAAGTGTATATCTTATGTACATGTTTAGTTCATTCAAAATTACAACAACAATAATAGTATATGTACTGTACGTAGTATACCTATATATATGTACATTAATACCTACACCAAACCGTACCACATACCACCACATTACAACATTACCATTTCTCTTTACAATTATCGTTTGGTAGCTTTGGCTTATTTGGCGACTCATTTATATTACAACAAAACGTTCACATCATCAAATCAGATCTTCAATTCCCACCGGATGCTTGCTGTTGAGTTTGTGGGCCATTCTTCAATGTCACCGAAGAATTTCCTGCCGCAGTCAAACCAGCTGCTGCTTTTTCCGCTGCCAACTTGGCGGCTTTCTCAGCTTCCTCTCTTTCTTTGAAAAATCCAGATTTCGTTTTACATTCTCGAATAGTGACCGTCATAAGGTTAACTGTAACATCTGTGATGACAATTTGATCTGCCAAAGGTTGCTTGTTGATCCAGTACTCTGCTGGCGGGGCGTTGTTGTTCGAGTCCCCGTCATTCACAGTACTCAGATTATTATTCATTTCATCTTTAATGAGGCAATGGATATGACCGTTGGTTCCACTCGTGTTCAGCGGCACATGATGCTGGGGCTGATGGTTTGCATGTGAGATAGAACTTACTACGGCGTTACTGGCACCACTTTGAGAGTTTCCGACGGCAACTGACGACGTTGATGTTTCTGCTGTTGAGGTCGACACTCTCGTTGAGTTTTGCGTTGAGGCTGATGATACCGATGAATTCTGAGAGTGTCTTCTTTCGCCAGGGCCATGTTTTTCCGGAGATTTAGGTCGTTCTTTATCTTTTGCTTCTTTATCACTAGTGGGAGTGGGTTTTTCTTTTTCTTTCTCTTTTTCGGCTTTGTCTTTCTGATGGGAGTGATGGTGATGGTGGTGTCGATGTGGGGATAACGATCCACTAGTGCCTTGTCCGCTGTCAGAGAATTTGCTTTCTTGGCTATGACGATGACTTCCAGAATGGGATGTGCTCTGAGTTCTTGACACTTTGGCTGGAGGGGGTGATGCGGATGGGGAACGATGGCTCTCTTTGTTGTTGATCTGTTGCACTGGACTAGTTTTAGGTGTTGTTGTGATCGTTACTCCGATCTTCCCTGACTCTCTGAAAAATCGATACAAACATCAATACATAAGTTTAGGATTTTCGGTTTTACTAAATAACATCGTGAACATGGTAGTGTACTAAGTGTACAATAACGTTTGCTGGATAGTCGCTAATATTATAGGTCTACCTAAGTGTACTTATTTATTTAAGGATATGTCAGCACGACTTATGTTAGTTTTGGCTTTGACAAACTCCTATAGTGACACAAAAAGTACAAACAAATACAATATTCATCGTAAGTACATATACTATAGAAGACTGCCATTGCATTGGAAACTTAAATTCTGCTTTAGAGTCCTATGTATTAGATTTAGGATAAAGCGCTTTTTTCAGAGTAATACCATTAAAAATTCATCATAGTAATTCAACATATGAAGCCATCAAAATACAACAGCTAGCATACAAGTAAAGTAACCTTGAAAAGTCGAAGTACAAACGAACAAAATATTTTGCTTACGCAAATTGCAAGAAAGCCAATACTGTAACTGGGCGAATTTTGTTTTGTGAGTTTTGTCACACTAACTATATTAACTTGTGAACAAAGTTCCAAATGTGGAGTACCTATTATGATTATGAATTCATACCGGCTAACTAAACTTATTTACTTATTTATCAAAATAGCCTTTTTTCCCGAAGGTGAAATTGAAGAAGGCCTTATAAAGAAGAATCATTCTAACTGACTAACATACCTCCCTAATTTACAAATTCCGATTCCACTAAAATACGTTAGCTTTATAGGCATTTGTTTTTACGCAGCTTTATCTCCAGTACTAACTAATAGAACTAAATAAATTGTCGCGCAAATATTTTCGTTTCGAATGTTGGTTGGGGAGGTTTTAAACAAATGATTCAGCAATCGTGCTGCTTCTTACAGGAAACTTATATTCAATAGCTCAAATGTACACTGATTAAAATGAGTGTAAATAAGAATGCATCGAAAGTGTTTGGTGGGTAACTTACATTAAGATTAATAGATGGATAGGTAAATTATAGGTATGTATAAATTAGAGATTAAAGAAGTTACCCGGAATTTGAAAGTACAAGTATAAAGTGCATTAAGTATAAGATTGGAATGTTGCTTACTTAATGACTTCAGCTTTTCTTTTCAAAGTCTCTTTCTTCGGAGACTTTTCCTTGATGCTCTCTTTTTCGTCAGAAGAGTCAGGACTTGGAGAAGGTGATTTTGATTTGGAAAACTCCCGACTGGTTTTACTTGATGTACTCTTTGAAGATAATGGTGACACTTCTCTTTCCCTCTGGAAACACACCGAAACAATTTATTACAACTGATCTATTGAAGTTATAACGAAATGACTACAAACTACATTGTACTTACTAGAAGAGATATACGACTCTTCGGTTTCGGCCCCCTTTTATGTGGTTGAGGATCTCTGTCTCGCTGGCTATATTCGAATGCTTCAATCAGTCTTGAGTCCAAAATATTTTCTTCAGGCTCCCAGGTACTATGCCTGTGTCAAATAACAAAATTGCAATTAGCCTTTGATGCGCTTGTTAAATTATCCACAAACAATAAAGCAGAGTAAATAGTACATTCAATGAAGTACACGTTAAATAACAATAGTAATTCAAACTTAAACTTATAGATATACCTAGGCTACTGAGTATGTACACAATAGGATAGATTAAAAGATCATGAAGATCCGTAGATAAGTTTAATACGTAATTAACTATTCAGGTATTTGTTATGTATAGGTTCATAATCTATTTCAGTTGACTGAATATTTATACTATTATGCAAGGAGTAGTAAATGCCAAGGTGCTTGAAGATTTCCCAACCCTTAGGGTTGGGAAATTTCAGGAACCTTGGTAAATGCATACTACTAGGCAATGTTGAATCACCATTTTATCTACAAAAATTTCTTTAAAATGTTTTTGAATGCTGAGAAGAATGTCAAAATTAACTTTTGTACTTCTTAGGAGAGTATAATTTTTATTTTGAGCTTTATATCTGTATTATTAATTAAAGCTGCTTTACAAGAATAATTCAGAGTCTCATTTCTTCATGTCAGTTCTAATAGTTTGACAATTGCAAGCTACTCTTTTACTTTTCAACCATTCCTCGAGAAATGAATTCGGAGTATCAATCCTTTTCCTGTAGGGAAGGTTGATTTAAGTAAGGACCAAACTTGCTTGGTTTTATGTTATGGCTATGACCATTAATTTATTCTTATTCTCATTACATTACGCTAAGTAGTGTAAGTAATTACTAAATAACTTTTTAGAGTGATGAACTTGGAAAGAAAATTGTTTTAAGTTCAACTAAGATACACATGTTGCAAGAATTTAGGCAATTTTGTCTTAAGGCATATTGCAACTTACATAGTATTATAAATAAAATAATCTAAGTAAATCGATTGTGATCCCTCATTGACGATATTATTAAAAAAAAGCTCTTAAGATTTCAATAAAAATCAATACTGTACCTTGGACTCCAGCCTTTCCATTTGACCAAATATTCTACTCTCCCCTGAAACATGACAAAAATTGGAATCATTTTAAAGACTCATATGTCAAAAGCAGTTAAATTTTGTACAAATAGATTAAAATGACTTACTTTACGAACTCGTTTTTTCTGGATCTTCTCTGCAGCGAAGACTCTGTCACCAACACTGGACAACTCCATCCTGTCTTCGTCAGAAGTCGTCTAGAAGAGGAAAAACAAATAAAACACCCAAATTAGTATTTGTGTCATTTAATGATTACTACATTGTGCTTACATGAACTAATTCTTAAGCAAACTTGCTACACTGTGACAAATCGCAAAACAATGTATACAAATCCGTATATTAAAATTTGGCAAATAAATTATTTGTAAACCTTATCCAGTAAAATTTAGTTTAGCTTTCAGAAAAGGTTTCCAGAATTTGGCTAATGGGAAAAAGTATCTGAACCCAAAAGTTTTTTTTGCATAATGTTAAGAAGCCAGTACTAGCTGAAAACTGAATGTTCGCAACGGCAGAAACAAACTAACACCCCATTGGCTTCTTCAGTGGTCTACCTACTTCTCTTTTACGTAAACAGAATCGAGTTAGTTAGAGCCAGAGTTATTACAGCAGGAAAACAGAGCTACTAGTAGTTATATAAAATACAATCCATACACACATTCACTTATTAGCTTTGTTTTATGCACGACAGGGCTAAAGGGCAAACACTATAACATTCTGTGTAAAGCTATAAGAATTAAATGTGGTTATGTATATTCAGTATGTTTAGTATGTGCAATCATATTCTATGTGCCCACTTGCACACTCTGAACTGGATTTCTGCCTTTTCGCAGCTTGCTAAATGTATTATATTGTACTATGAATTGTACATAAACTAAACTGTCTGCTTTAAGTCACATTGCTATTTTCCGTTGCATTTTGGAAATGTTGACAAACGCATGCATTAACTTCCACAGCTCCTTTACAACCAGTAAAAGTAACTCTGTGTATACAAGAACGTATCTATAGCCTTTACTTCACTTTAGTAATAAGCAATTGTGGCAATAACTCAAATTGCTACAGCATTAATTATTAAATGCATGCAATTTGTTCCTTCTTGTTTAGGTACTCTACTAACAAAGGCAGACTTCTAGTCCTAAGGCATTGAAAACGTAATAATGATAGTAATACATTAAGAAGGTGATATTATTACCTTTAGTAGTAATTGCAATCAAACTTAAAAATACAATTCTGAACTGTGTATAAAGGTAAAACTAAGTGCTATGATTATCGGAAATCAACGACACTACTAGTAAAAGAGCAGCAATAATACTGCGGAGTATACGGAAAGTTTTGAGTATTGTATGTAAACAATTATTATTGCGTCTAGATGAACCTGGTCAAGTAGTAATAAAATGTATTCGCAACAAGACAATCCTCAACCAATACATTGTATAATAATAATATGAAAAAGTAGACATAAGACCATAATATTATACGCAGAAGTGTAAGACACGAAATAAAAGGGTCACACACACTTTGCGTCAAGTTCCTATGCACATGTGTATAAGTACACAGATACTCTCTTTGCTCCTTTCTTTCATACATTTTTCCTCGGTTTAAACTCTCAATCTGTGCAATTAAAAGCTTAGCTTCATGTTTAAAAATTCATTGTTTCATATTGTCCTATGGATTTACACATGTTTCGTTTACAACTGAATTTCGGTTTGTTTATATAAAAACCAAAGGAATGGAACACTTAGATTCATATTTGTAAAACATTGTCTCCATGATGTGTATGAATGAACCGGACGAACGGGTTAAGTGTTTGTGCAAGTACATACAAAAACATTTGGAACATAGTACACGCTAGAAAGACATAGATCGGTTTAGTTGTCTTGTTCTGCTTACTACATTCACTATCTCTTTTCTTTCCAGCTTAGTGTGTAAAGAGTTAAGTATTACAACAACACAATGAGACAAATACTAGACACATTCGTTTTCGCATTATGTTTTAATCTGGATGCATTTAATGCTGACGTTTACGTAGCTACTGGATGTAGGAGTTAGTCCGTTAAAACTTATAGGCACTTACATGCAAACTAATACTATTGGTATTTACAAGTACAACATGCAAACCTAAACTTTAGCCTGATTTGATAGTTAATGATTTTGTGGAAGTACCCAGTTAACAATTTTGGGTGTCTAATCTACTTAGTATAACAGCATAAGTGACTCATACTCATACTACACTGGCACACAGTTAACACTGAATAGAATTTGTCTATTTACATAAGTCCTGACAACTGTAGGTCTGTAGGAGTTGGTGTTGTGGAAAGTTGCACAAATATTAATATGTATATTATTATTTCTTCTGTTTACACACCAATATTCAGATTATATGAAATATTTGCAGTATGTAATCACTTGTACTTGTAAGTAAGCAGATTACTCTTACCATTCTGCGGAATTGTGTAAAAAATCCTGGGCGAAGTCTTATTTTCATTGACATCCGTCAGTGATTATGGTACTGACCATTTAATTTCCTTTTTGAACTATGTTGCACCTGAACAGTTTACACTGCATGGATTTTTGACACGATACCATTTAAATGGCAAAGTTAAAGTGGACCTTTGCTTTGCGTATGAAAATGTTGGTGGTAGGATAGAACACTCACTTTTCAGCACCTTCAGTAAGAAGCAAATTGAATTTTCCATTTAAAATGTAGCATGCTACTCCTTTCGAGTACCAAACAAGACTGGCGTAAATAACAATGGGGAACGGAAATGACATCCATGAAACGAAAAACACATACACACGAATCTTACAGTCCCACGAAAGCAAAACCCTCTAAAATACTTTGCTCACAGTTTACTGTCTAAAGATATGATTGGCTCGTGGTGTGTTTATGAGCGTAGGTACTTTTCCCAACCGAAAGTGCACACCACCACCAGACCAGTCTCGATCCCAAAAACCTAAACCCAAGCTTTTCAATCTAAATCCAACTTACAGCTTTACTACGCATTGGATTGTTGCTTAGTTCAGTTTAACAACAACATAATATCGGGAATAACACCCTTTAAGGGATGCTATATGCCTCTCTCCTTTATAATGCTGCACTACAACCCATTCTACGTTGTATTAAATAGACTCAACGTTTGCTTTGCGTAAGGACAGCTGGAACTTGAGTGTTAAATCTATATGACTGTACTTTTAATTTGATAGACAGCCTCGTATAGCTGCTGTGTTTAGAGAGCCTTATGTTTTGTAGCTTTAGCTTGTATGTATGGAGATCACAGCATATAAGTAAAGCGGATAATATAATGGCAGTAAGTTCTCTATCTGAATCCGAATAAGGGGAGTATTTTTCCGATGAATTCCCTGCCTGCCCTGTAATGTGTCCTCATATAATTAGACTCATATGGAGTGCACTTACTATATGCAACCCGTTCTTATAACTGCCAGTTGCATGGATGTGTTATATGTGGCAAAGAGGAAAATAACCAACCAGGGGGTGGCTCTGTTTGCTTCTTTTGCCTTGACTGCTCCATAATACGTCCCTCACAAGTACTCTCTCATTCCATTTTGTTATTTTTAACATTCTTTCTAACAATTTTCCTTTCGTAAATACATTTTTACTCAGAAATTCACATTTTACTTTCTCAAAGGGAAATTCGTGCTCTGGTTTCATTTTCTTTAAAGGATTGTGCATGTGCATGGAGATTTATATTATTTAACAGGTTTTATTTGTATGGAAGATTTTAGGGGTGTTTATGCCATTATGATCTTATGACCGAAACTCAAAGAATACAGGCACAAGCCATAATATTGTATTCTTCTGAGGCAAAACAGCTCAAGCGATGTAAGTGGCATTAGTATTGGAGTACCTAACTCCCCATTATTAATACCCATGGTGAAAAAATACAACTCACTGTAACTGAATCCTTTAGCTCGTGTTAGATTATACAATCAAAATCAATAATTAAAAAATAAATCTGTACTTTTTATGTGGCACATTTTCCAAAGCTTGACCCAAAACCTAACCTTTTCTAACCAAAATAAAAATTAGAATGACAAAAATTACTTCTTATTATGTACCTTTTCATCAATTTATAAATACATACAAATGTAAGATAAAATATGATATGCACAGTTTCAATTTTACTACATACCTAATCCACTAAAGTTAATAAATACTTCATTCCATGAAAATAAAACTGTTTCTTCTGTTTGGATTTTTACTATCCGTTTTGATTGTTGTACAGCCCTACATGCAAATTAAAAATAACTCATGTTTTATTGTTGTATGGATGACCCTGAATTGGAGTTATTAGTTCGCTGTAAAGCGACTCCCGCAACCTTTGTTGTTCCTTTTAGTCCCCAGTCGATCCCTGTCCTGCCTTACTGTGTTCCACTTCCATATCGCATCATCTGCACTAGAAATATATAATATAACCTTGTGTCGGTTTGTTCCATATTATCGTTCGGTGGAAATGAACGATGAATCAGGGTTGTATTAGAATACAAAACCGAATAGCATTTACAAACCTACGCTGTAACACAAGTAACTCCAATTCAGTACATAATTCAATATACTGAATAATAATACAAGGTGAGTCACCTTAAGTAAAAATCAATGTGAATCTAATCTTAATGGTCTAACATTACTGGCTTTAATCAGTATAGCACATTTTATTTTTAATAAAACACACTGCAATGAAGAAAATACCGAAATAATGTATAGGTCATGATCCCATGAGTGTAAGAAGAATTACAACTCATGCAGATAAGAAAGTATAGGATAGAAATAGAACTTACCAGTTGCTGCTACGGAAGTCTGGAAGGATCTGAAGGAAAATTTGTAAATCAATGGCCATCTTTAGCTCTTTCTCTCTAGAGTCTGTATGATGCAACTTCTAAACACAAAATAACGTTTTACCCAACCAATGGCATCAGCTTCCGAATCAGGATACGTTCTTTGCTACACAATGATGTAATAGGAAGTAATGGGAATTCACAATTACATCATCTCAGAAATCTTTCAGAAATTCCTGGACATAAATCTCCCTTACATGTACATGTACATTTTAACATGTACCAATCAATAAAGGAAAATCTCTACACAGCATACATTTTTACAGTATCAAATTCTTACTAACATAAGACAGAAGTCTGGAAAATATGACAATACTGCAATTTGACTTAATTAATGGCTCCTACTTGAAATAATTTGTAACTTTATGTCAACTTATTTATCTACGTATGGACATTTTTATTTCTGCTTTAATTGTATATGTATGCACTAAAACCATGAACTAAAAAAGGTCCACCTACCCTGCCTACCTATGCACTTTTGATGATTTTAATAGGCAGCATGTATAGTGACTGAATGTTAATGAGATGCCTAGATCTAGATGATGATCTTTAATGATAATAATTAGCCAGTGTAGTGCAATAGACATAATATGTGTGTAGTATGTATGTAAAAGTAATCAAATAAACCCAGCTACTCCCTTTACTTTAGGTATTATTGAAATAACACTGAAATTTTCATGAATCTATTAATTATTTTGAATGTTACGTTGTAAGCGTAGACTGAAAGACTGAATGTGACTATGTGGCCAACTATTCTTACTAGCATTAGTACATATACAATCGGTATTTATAAATACATACTTTCCGGTTTAACTATCATAATATGATTATTGAAGGTAACTGCATCCAAAATGTGGCCAAAGAGTCTTCTTTAATAACAACAATGTAATATATAATTTTTGGTTTGAGTATTTCATATTTGGAATAGGAACATGAAGGTACAAATTAATCTGCATAGGTAACAAATAACAATCAATAGACTAATTAAATGTTTTCAAATACAATCACGAAAATCACGATTGAGTGTAAATATAACATGTACTTTTTCTCGATCACATATAAATTAATTATCACGTTTATTGTCGAAGTACTCGGTAATCAGTTCAGATATCAAGGTCTTTAACTTCACCAGTTCATCTGCACCAAGTTCAGAAGGGTGATCTGTAAGAGAGCGTCTATACCTGCGGTTACCCCCACCATATTGAGCATAGGGATTGGAACCCATGGAATAACCCCGATATCCTCCATACATACCGCCATACGATCCATATCTTGGTTGATTTCCACCATAGTTCCCTCCTGTATTGTAACTGTAACTGTAATTATCTGACATAGGGGCACTGTTATAACTATTTGAAGAATAGGAATTGTAGCCGGGGGATGAATAGGAATTGTAGCTTTGTTTATAACCAGGGGCTGCATAGGAATTGGAGGTTTGATAGCCACCAGCGTCATCAGTGGAATATGAATCAGTCATCTGTCCATACCCAGAATTTAATGAATAATCATTGTACTGTTGTCCCTGCTGATATGACCCTTGAGAGTTGACATATCTAAAAAATAATATTCCGCATTTTAGATGTATTGGGAATCAAGTATTAGCTATTAATAATATCAAATGAGATAAGTATAGGTTACATGTGAAATTTCATTTAATGTACATTTAAGATGCATTTAGTAGGTTTTCTTACATGACTCTTCCAGGAGGTCCAGGTGGACCTGGAGGACCGGGAGGTCCTGGTATTCCCGGAGGACCTCGACAGCTTAAAGGACAGGTTTTGCCTTGGTAATCATCTTGACCACTGTAGCCTTCTTGAGAATTGTAACTATTTGGGTACTTTTCATTTTGTTTATAATTCTGCGTTTGTTCTTGTCCATAACTAGGTTGTGGATAGCTGGATTGCGAACTCGGGTACGTGTATTCATTTTCTTGAAGGAGTAACTGGTCGTAAGAGTTTGGCTTTTGGTAGTATTGCGAATATATAGGCGCTTCGTAAGTTGTTTGATAGCCAGTTGGATTTGCACTAGAAGGCATATAGGAATTAGACATGTATCCTTGAGAATAAGGTCCAGATGGACCACCGCCGCTGTAGGTACCGCTATTGTAAGTATCCCCTCCGGAGTAACCACCGCCTCCGGAGTAACCACCGCCCATATTATAACCACGGTCACCGGAGTAACCACCGCCGCCAGAGTAATCACCGCCGCCAGAGTAACCCCCGCCCATATTGTAACCACTGCCACCGGAGTAACCACCGCCGCCAGAGTAATCACCGCCGCCAGAGTAACCACCGCCCATATTGTAACCACTGCCACCGGAGTAACCACCGCCGCCAGAGTAACCACCGCTGCCAGTGTAACCACTGCCGCCAGAGTAACCACCGCCGCCAGAGTAACCACCGCCGCCAGAGTACCCACCGCCGCCAGAGTAACCACCGCCGCCAGAGTACCCACCGCCGCCAGAGTAACCACCGCCGCCAGAATAACCACCGCCGCCAGTGTAACCACCGCCGCCAGAATAACCACCGCCCATATTGTAACCACTGCCACCGGAGTAACCACCGTCGCCGGAGTAACTACTGCCACCGGAGTAACCACCGTCGCCGGAGTAACTACTGCCACCTGAGTAACCACCGCCGCCGGAGTTTCCACCGTCGCTGGAGTAACCACCGTCGCTGGAGTAACTACCGCCCATATTGTAACTACTACCATCGGAGTAACCGCCGCCGGAGTTACCACCTTCGCCGGTGTTTCCACCGTCGCTGGAGTAGCCACCGCCTCCGGAATAACCACCGCCCGCATTGTAACCACCACCGGAGTAACCACCTCCCATATTGTAACCACCTCCCCCGGAGTAACCACCCCCGCCGGTATAACCACCTCCCCCGGAGTAACCACCCCCGCCGGTATAACCACCTCCCATGTTGTAGCCACCGCCTCTGGAGTAACCACCTCCCATGTAACGGCCGCTGTTGTAACTACCGCCGCCATTGTAACTACCGCCGCCTGTGTATCCACCCCCTCCGGAGTAACCACCGCCTACGTTGTAACCACCATCGCCGTTGTAAGGGACACCACCTTTATAATTATCACCGCCTTTGTCAGCCCCTCCACCGTTGTAATTATCCCCACCGTTGTAACCACCCCCGCCATTGTAAGCACCCCCACCGTTATAAGAGCCACCTCCGTTGTAAGCTCCGCCGCTGGTGTAAGCACCTCCTGCTTTGTAATTATCACCACTGTTGTAACCACCTCCGCTATTGTAAGCACCCCCGCCGTTATAAGAGCCACCACCGTTGTAAGATTCGCCTCCGTTGTAAGTACCACCGCTTTTGTAAGAAGTAGTATGGGGTTGATAGTAAGGATGATAATTTTTTGAGCCTGCATCTTCTGGTTCTACGTAAGTATTGGTGCTTACATAATGCTTATCTGCGTTATAAGCTTCCGCATTGAAACCAACGGGTTTATGGACTGAATATGGATCAATGGCACTGTCGTAAAATTTGTCACTGTCACCATAAGCTCCCACTTTTTTGTAATTTGGGTATTTGTTGCTGTTGGATGGATACTTATCGTTGCTGTATTTATTATCTGAAATGTAAGAATATGCGTGCGCATTAAAGTCAATGTAATTTGTATTGTATACTTTCTATAGGTACATTAGATACTATTAATGAAAACAAATCTTCATGTTGTCTGATTAAAGTGTTAAAACCGAATAATGTATACGTACTTACATACCACGTGTGTACATACGAGTGACACTAGTGAGTCACTGGTAATGTACATTTTTAATGCAGCAAATAATATAACCATTATGATTTATAAGTACGTAACAGCAGGAGCATTAAATGTCACCCTAAGTTATTTTCTCGCTTTTTTAAATGTGGTTAGTTGGGTGCAGTATATTTGTTTCTATGTAACTAACCAGTTTCTGAGTATACAATCGGATATTTCTATGTGTATTCTTGTCTTATGTATGGTGTAATGAAAATAAAAATGTTTTACATAATATACGTCTTAACCCACACTTCTGCTACTTGCGAGAACAAAAATTACAATCAGAGTGTGCAAAGTCAATCAGACATGATGGTCCATGACATTAAATTACACGCATGCTTTTGTGATTTAGTATAACATGGCTAGATATGCACAACACAAAAGAAATTGCATATGGCAAGGAATATTTAGTCTTTAGTATATAACTTATGTTACCTAGGTATGATTATGTATGTATAGAGTGAGAAATATTAAATTATAGTACGAGTAGTAGGTACATGGTGCATAAATAGGTAGGAATGTTACAACTTACTTCCTTCTTGCTTGTTATAATTACGGGTGTAACTTTGCGGCTGTTGATCGTAAGCATTGGGCGTATAACCCGGTGCATTATAATTGTCCCCACCGGGAGGGTGAGATGCTGAAGAATATGCCCCGTCTGCATCTCTCTTCTGTGGTTCGCCCAGAGGCTCCTCAACAAAGGAATGTTCATCTACCCGAGGTAAATTTTCAGGAATATGATCCTCCATGAGTGCATCTCTGGTAGGTCTTGTGAAATCCAAGCCTTCGAATTCCGGATGATCCCACAAATGCTCCCAATATTTAGGTCCAGGTCCATGGTATTCTTCCGGGTATTCAGTACTTCCTCCTGGAGAACTGCAACAAACCCACGGTAAAGTAGTTCCTCGTATAGGGTTATCCGGATGACAATGTATGGGTCCTGGAGGACCACCGATGTTTTCATCGGTTAATACATCTGCAAACAAGTAGATAGAAACAAACACAATATTATTGTACGGTATGCTGAATTATAGAAGCAAACTCTTATCCGAATATCAACATTGGACTGGAAAGAAAAATAAATAATAGTGCTGAATAATTCTCTCTTACGGTTAGGCGGACACCTATCAATCGAAACGCATTGTGAGTTTACTGGACATTTCCTTGGAATGCTATGTTCGCCTTCGTAAGCTGAATGGATGGGAATTGATGAACATAAGGTCCATATAAGCGCTAGTCTCAATATTCGCAACAGAAAAGAAAAATCCATAACTGCTAAACAAAATCGAAACGCCAAGAGTTGTGAATGATTAACAAGGATGGACAGTTTGTACAGGAAATTACTCAAAAATCAATTTCAGCGAGTTAGCCTCATCCTTCACTGTCTTGACAGCGCTTCTGAGTAAAACCTACTGCTGTTCCTGGCTCATAATCACGCAATGAGAAGAAATCGTTAATACTCAAGAAAAATATCTGCGTACAACATCAGATAGTCGATAATTAAGTATCAACCTAAGAAATTTACCCTGTGTTTGGCCATGTTATATCTGCATGAGTGAATGAACTGCTGGTAACCTGCTATAGGCAGTGAAGGTTATTTAACTTTTTAAGGCACCAGTCTAATTCGACCTGGCTGGAAATGAGTGGAGAATCGTCGTTTGTATTCTTGTACAGTGTACATTTGTCTTTGCTTGACATTGAATGCATATTCATTCATTCATATGCATTGATTCTTCGGATGAACGGATGATGATAGTCTTAGTTCATACAAGAAACACAAATTTAGTCAAGTATTCAATCACTTAAATACCTACCTACAGCAGCAAGCACAATACACATAATACGTACCTACCTATGTAGGTATACAGAATAATACATGTCTCATGTAGTTTGATTACTTGTGTCGTAGCCTTTTAGGTCAGAATATTATTTCATGCGTAGAAAGGAGACCCTTACAATGCATTAGCAATATGACTAATGCAATAAACAATTCAAACTAAGAGATATGATAATACCTACCTACAAGAAAAGACGCATTACAGATACACACACTAATAACATTACAATGTTTTACTGCATGCATCCATGGATTTCTAAAATAGTAACAGTTAAGTAAATAAAATGATGAAAAGAAAGCTAAAAGCCAAGCTTGGACTGCCATCATAGAGTTTTCAAGGTCGACATTCGTGACAGACATCCTACTTTGTCCTGGATATTCATTCCTTCAGTATTCTATAGTTGGAAGAGTATTATTAATTCCTAGAAATGGACATTTCAACTGGATATATATAGTTGATGCCAACAATTTAATATATAGGTATGCACACCTCAAACACTGATACAGTTACACATATCTACGCAATTTTAGATAGCCTTATCGAGGTGTAAAGTATAAATAGCTTTGGATTCCATACCTCCCATAACTGTGCACTCTACCTCTACATGGCAATTAATATGGATAGTGAATTAAAGAGTCAATGAAATGAAGGAAGAAACCTAGAAAAGTGTTGTCATTTTCGTGAAAACTAACTTTATGAATACAATATAAGTATTACTACTATGCTATATATACTGTACTAAGCATGCTATTTACTATATTTAGAATAGAGTTGACAAAATATGCCATAAAAACAGCCACAAAAAGAAAGACAATTGTATAGCACATCAGGGGAGAAGCATAACATTCAAACAAACGAAGAAGTATGATATATCTGTAAGTATGATATAATATATGATATAGAATTAGCTTCGTTTGGTAATAAGTGTGCAGGTTGAAATACATTGGATAATGAATAACGGGCCTACGCCAAATTGCTTAGAATCATTAGGATGCAGTTAATAATGCAAGCACTAGAGTTGGGATCCAATCCATTCCAGTAGACACTCAGGAAGAACTTTTTTTAGAAAACCAGACTAAAAAATCAGGGCGATGCGTGGTAAGCTAAGCTAAGCCCACATGTATGTGAGTCATTCACACACATGTACGACACAACACTAACAACCAAAGCGACAAATTTAATGAAAATGTATTGAGTTCAAAGAAATCCGACATAGTATCTGTTCTTTAAACTGCGTCGTTTGCATACAATACATTCATCTGACAATAATAGTATAGTACAGTGCAGTAGTTAAATTGTTGTGACTTGTGTGGATTGTAGTTAGTCAAGTTATTTTTAAGCTCGAAAATATTTATTTACTGGTTTGAACAAGTTGAATCGGCTTCACCACTGCTGCAAATACATTCAAGTGAGTTGTTTGATGTGCTAACACAACTCTTACTCGAAACAAGGGAGTTTACTACAACAGTAATGCTTCCTCCCTCCCTTTAGCAGTATATTATTATCGTATCATCATTTCGCTAAATGAATATGAAAATTACATAGATTGTGAAGATAATATGCAAATGGGGTAGTGGTTCATAGTATACTCAGTGCATGAACAGAGAATAGCCTTAGCTTAGCCAGCCATCCATGGAATCATTCATTTGCAGTGATGTGTGTACAAGCTTTCCAGAAAATTGAGTTGACTGTTAACATTGAGACGCAAAGCCAACAAAAACTGATAAATGCTTAGAGAGAGTTGAATGGGACTCGTAGAGGATTATTATATTGATACCTATAGTTATTGACGTCCTTGTAATGTCCTATTCTGTCCTGTCCAAGTCACTCAATGAATAATACACGCCACGGTTTTTCAAATTCGGCATTTAATGTAGGTAGAGTTTAGGCAAGATGCTGCATATAGATATGAGCTAGTAAATACAAAGCTAAATACTAGTTACCTATAATTATTAAATTTCTTACACAAGTACATATGCATTTAAAACTGAATTGAATTGGTGCGACTATCTACTATATAGAATCGCGATTGACTGCTATTGATTTTCATTTGGACGAATGCGAATTAATTGTCGTGTCAGCATAATTCATTGACTTTTACGCGCAATTAATCCGTGTGGTAATTGCAACAATATAATTTATTCATACTTAAATGGACTAAAAATAATGATGCGACTGTGTGATGACAGTGGTGTACTTTTAACAAAATTAAGCTCACCTTCAACCATGTTATTATGTGTTTAATATTTTACTGCATTATCAAGAACAGAAAACTGTACAACACAAGACTAGTAACATTCCTAACTAAGGTTAGTTTAGGTATAGTAATAGAATGGGAATGCATTCCAGAAGGTTGGAACGTATGCATCCTTATAATTTATTGTTCTCAGAATGAATATTTCACAAAGCAAAAATAAGCAGACGAAAAATGGTAAAGAGTTCCGAGAGTTGGTTAATCAGTAAAGAAGTATCGGAATGAGTTTCAATTTCTCGGCTAAAGGTATTAGCGTTGCAAATTATTATGGCATGTCATGGCAGTGGTAAAAGTTTATTTGTACAAGCACAAGCAATATTATAAGCAAAGAAGGCTTTTAGATTCCTTGTGAATGTAGGTTCACGCGGTTCAGGTAAGAATAGAGCCACAACTTTATTCGATTCTGAAGGTCTTTTGATGTTTCCAAACAATTTTTATTCTTCAACTTGCATTCAACAAATGTGTAGTTCGTTTATGGTAATTTCTTTACATTGTACATGTTGCTATACTTTCAACACTTTTGTGCTCTTGATATTGGCGAAAGTTTTCGGCAGTACATTACCAGTACAAACCCTTAGCTTCATTTTAAACGATTCTAAATTTTTTAGGGAATGAGGAGAAGGTTACTTCTCAGTATAATGTGTTTTGTCAACACAAAGAGGACCGTCTTATAATTGAAAGCATTCTACCTTATTTGCAAAGAAAAATAATTACAAGTTTCGATATTAATTAATCAACATACATAAAGTGTGTTTAGCTATTTGTCAATAGTCTATTTGAAAACCTGGTTTATCACATATCACAATAATGGAAACACGTATGCATCCATTATTGTATTAGGTACTCCAAAAGTAATTATAATAAAATTTTATGAAGTAATCATAACGGCAATAATTGCAATGAAGTTTGTAACATGTATGTGATGAGAAAAGGTTGCAGCCTACTACTACCTACTACCTACTAGTACCTACTGCTAAAAGGTGTATAAATCATAGTTCATGTTGTGTACATACTGTAACACGACATGTATGTATACGAGGCATTTCGTTGCCGAGATTAAGGGCATGAAGTGGGGAAGTCGGAAAAACAAATTGACTACTTGGAAATATTATGAACTGACTATGTATAAGGTGTACAACTCACTTATAGTTATTTAGTAGCTCTACCATTTCCTGTAGGATGTTTTGAAGTGGTAAACCGTGTACCCGGTGTGTTCTCCCGAAGTTGTCGTGTCGATAGATGAGTGGTATTACTGGTAATAGTGTAGCTGGAGTATATATGACAATACATTTGTATTTGATGAAGTTGATTATGATTATGCCAAAAGGCGGGTTGCTTGCTGGTTACTAAATAGTTACATACATACAAACATGACGTTTCTACCACTCGTTTTCATTTCTTTTCATGCTTATTGCTGTTTGCCATATACATCGCAGTCAGTGTATCTGTCGTGTGGATTCGCGTTGAAATTGAAACGCGAACGAGGGCACGTCCAGGTGGGTGCTTGCCAAGCTAAAAATATAATGCTCGCATGTGCACATCTCAAGCTTATAAAAATAACATGAGTGTAGGAAATGAAACAATAGTATATTACATACACAGTACATTATACCACCACCCTGACTACATGTACAAGAAGGCTAATCTCTCGCTCTGTCTGTCTCTCCACCACTCTCCACCAAGATATTCATTCATTCACCTTCCACTTTCTACTTATTCATTTGTAGTCTATTACTTTACTACTATCAGTTAGTTGGGCAGGTTAGGTTCTGCTCATTCGTGCTTTGTCTCCTTTTCTCCAGTTCGGACTTTTTCTTCTGACATTACTCACCGTAGTTCCAGTTATAAGTAGCATCAGACCATTTCACTTAACTTTCTCCTCGTATAAAATATATTCGATCTGATAGTAATTCCTTAAGTGCTTTAGTCACCAGGGAATTTTTATGTCTCGGGTTCTTAACATTTCATCCTTTCTTCTAAACCTTCTTACAGTTATTAAGAAACATAATACATATTCTGTTTTGCATGATGCTTGGTGTGCTACAAACAAAATCCTCTTCAGGTAATCTCTGATGTCGTATTCAGTAGTGCTATTGCCTCTCCTGCTTTTCGTTACATGACGAATCGCACACAAACTCACAAAAACGATACAACTCCGAGTTAACATATCGAACATTGTACATATCTGAGACAAGAGAGTTTCAACCAAAGTGCCGTAATCATTGTGATATTAGCTACATTTCCAAATTTTATCTTCATGTAGGAAGACATCCAGCATCCAAGTTGTCTTTCAACACAAATATTTGCTCAAGGTGCCAACTTTTTCCAGCAAAGTGCCTACAGGAGTACCTAGGTACAAACTATTGCAAAAAATTCCATTACTAAATATTCATGAGCATGTATTAATATTTTGGCACAGGAATTCGTTAATCAGGTTATTGTGTATTTATTATTGTATTTATAGAAAGTACTTCAGCAAGGTTGAAAAGCAATTAAATTGAATGTTAATTGTAGGAAAAATGGCTGCAGTGTGGGAAACGTTGAATGCGGAGACTCCGTCAACCGAGCCCATTGCTCCATTAGCTGGGAAAAGAAAGCCCAGTGCTCGTATCATTGACATGTCTGGAGAAAAATTATATCGGCGAGGGAATTCAAAGAAACACCAGAAACGTCTTGTTCTGAAGAACGGAGTGATAAATGCGGACTTAAGAAATGTGGCGGAAAAGAGACGTCATTATTGTGCAGATGCTTTCACCAGTCTCGTAGATTTCAGATGGAGGTGGACCCTATTTTATTTTGGCATGAGCTACATAGTGTCATGGATGGTATTTGCAATTATATGGTGGGTGATACTCCTGGCTCATTCTGATATCGAACATTTTGATGAACCTGACTGGAAACCTTGTGTTTATGGTGTCAATTCTTTTCCCAGTGTATTTCTATTTTCTCTGGAAACTCAGCATACAATTGGCTATGGATATCATAGAATGAGTGATGCATGTCCAGAGGCCATTGCTCTTCTTTGTTTCCAGAGCATCACAGGAGTTCTTATTGAATGTCTTATGGTGGGAGTAGTTCTCGTTAAATTATCTCGACCGAAGAAACGCACTGAAACGATAATTTTTAGTAAAACTGCTGTCATTTGCTTAAGAGACGAACAACTCTACTTAATGTTTCGAATTGCGGATTTGAGAAAAAGTATGCTACTAGAAAGTCATGTGAGAGCTCAAGTTGTGACTAATTATGTCACAGCTGAAGGCGAAGTACTTCCCAATCACCAGCAAGAAATTAAAATCGGTGGTTTCAAAGAGGATGAAGATAGAATTTATCTTTTTTGGCCAACAATCGTCGTTCATCCGATTGACGAGGAAAGTCCTTTCTATGATATGTGCGCTAGTGATTTATTAGGAGCTAAATTAGAGATTATTGTGACCATGGAGGGAGTTGTCGAATCGACTGGAATGACAACTCAAGCAAGAACGTCTTACTTGTCTTCGGAAATCCATTGGGGACACCGTTTTTACAACTTAACCAGATTTGAAGAGGGGAGACACATTGTTGATTTCGAAATGTTCCATTTCACGTATCCTGTTGAGACTCCGTTGTGTTCAGCCAAAACGTTGCAACAAATTCGAGATATGAAATCTGAAGGCATTTCAGGACATGAGATCATGTGTTCCCTCAATGGAAATCCCAGACAATCCGGTGCTACCAGTACAACCAGAGAGGATAGTGATAATGACGATGATTACTGATTTCCATTATAAATCTAGAATCAATTTGTTTCACAAAATAAGCCTTATCCCTTATTATCCGTGTAACCCGACTAACCTATAGGTATAAAGTTTGTAAAGCTACTATCTAGTCAACGTTTTCTAGTTTCAAACTTTGTGACCTAGGTATTTCAATAATTAATTTGAAGGTTCAAAGTGGACAATTTGTATCTAAAAAAGAATAATTTCAAAATTAACATAATACGGAAAAGTTATTTTTCTTTTTTGAGATTAATATTAAATTATCATTCTGATTATAGTTGCAATTACCTAAGTAGAATTTGTGATTATAAAAGTAAATATCATTACAAACTAATGTGAAACAATAATACTAATAGGTAACAACAGAACAGTGAAGCTAAGATATTGCAACAATGATGGTCAGAGTTTAGAGTATGACTGAAAATCGATCTCAGTTTCAAATATCACAATGATAAAGTTTACATAGCTATACCTGTTTCTCTGATTTAGGTTAATTTACTCATAAGAGAAGTAGAGCATGCTAATAATGGTGGAGAAAATACCTACCTATAGAATAATACGGACAAAGTTTCAGTATTGGTTAGGATTTTTTGCTAGTCAATTACTCAATTCAATACTTATTTTAATTTCCCAATTCTTCATTTCACTTGATCATCCTGGATATGTGGAGAGTAGTTACTGACAAATTAAAAACTTAAAACGTGTAAAATAGGACTGTACACATATCAGGGAAGACAAAGACACAATGTGACAATTTACTAATATTAATATTACGTACCCAAAAAGTATCAATGAACACCTACCAATATTGTTAAGGCCCATATCAACATTAATCACAAGTATGATGCGTTACAAACAATGGTAGGGGATAGATCGCAACGCAACTATACCTACCTAGTTACAATTTCTACAAAACGTGAAAAAATCCAAATCATTTATATTTAGTGTACACGATCAAGCCGAGATTGGAATCTCACGAATTATGAGTTTCTTTTAAAGAATCGTTACGATAAGTATTAGATAAATAGCTGTATGTACTGATAGCTGTAATAAAGTATCTCTGCAATGTAATGTCAGAAAATGAGATTGGAGACAGATAGCCCCAGTTCCAATCTTTGACTCTGTCACTAAACCTTAAACGAAAACCTATATAGAACTACAGTTTTACTCAAACCTATGTAAAGATGTGGAAAATATGAAAGAATGGTATTTTGGATCAATTAGTAGGTACTCACTCAGTCATAAGCTGAAGTGGTAGTGACACGTACAAAATGATAGTTTATTAGGAGTCGAAAGAGCCAGCAAAATTGTTTGTGGGGGTACCTATTCAACAGTGTTCTTCCCAGGAAATGAAACAGTACCTACTTTATACTATACTTGGTCATCTCGAGTTGAGTAGTTTTACAAGAGTGACAAATTTACATTTTATTTTTACTTTTTAAGGACCTAAACTGGAATCGCAAGTAGAAATAACACAGTTTGAAAATCCTAAGAATGCTTGCACTAACTGTAGTACATAGGCGTAGCCAGGATTCGGTTTCCAAAACAGGAAAAAATGAACATAAAATACATCAAATTCGCGCATAGGGCGAAAAATTGCGCGATTTTATGTACTCTTTTTGGTAAAATAACCTCTTTTTCAGGATTTTGGGGGGACAATTGCCCCCTTGCTCCCCCTGGCTACACCAGTGCTGTAATAGGTTGTATATTAAATGCTCCTATAGTATGTATAGTGTATTTTGATTCAATTATTGTTGCTTATTTAGTTGATTTATACAGTTGTATTATGTCTAGTGAATACTATGTATAAATTATACTCAAACCTTATATTTTATCTAATGGATCGTTTAGGAAACGATTTAGATATACCTACACATTAAAACCGTCGCAATACTACTTATACAGACACGACTTAAATCCTGAATAGGATTCCACCACATTCTACAAAGTCATCAGAAATACAATGAGAAGGAGGTGGTGGACTTAAAGCCCAGTATCCTATAGGGTTCCAGCCAAGTCTCTGGATAATTAATTTATACAGACTTTCACTTACTTTCACCAATATTTAATGTTTTTTTTTCGATTTAGCATTTTAGAAGATTTCTAAACATACAAAATTCCATATGATGTGTTAATCTTCAATTGCTGGATCAATATGACAATTTCCAACTTGAACATCTTGATAAACAAGAAGATATTTGTGAAAGTAAATTGGTGAAAGGAAGTGAAAGGCAAAATAATTGTCCGAAATTTTAGTGGAGAAGCCTGTATAACTTGCTTCTGGTAGAGGTTGGAAATTATGATATATCTACTGTGTGAGTGCAGCAAAGCATATTTTGTTTCATGGAAATTTTGAAGAAAATAAAAACGATTTACCATTAAAACAAAATGTTTCTAAATTCATTAAGGACACCTCTCGGTGAAAGCTAAGTCATGTAACGCTATATAATGCGAAAAACGAACTTGTATTTCACTATTTCAAAATCATAATCATTCGCATTATATAGCGTTACACGACTTTAGCTTTCACCGAAAGGCCTCCTTAAATTATGTAAATAAAGTACATTGATGAAGTAGAAAGTTGACTTTCACCATAAATAATTCCCGGAGAAAAACCGATAAATATCTTTTTAAACGGGTAGTGAAGTTCTGTCAATTACCACTTCTGTATTTTACTGGCAAAACTATTATTGGTTAAATATGAAACCTGGCATCCTCATTTATCCAGCAATAATTGTAAATGATGGTAAAAATGGTAGAAGTAATGTGATACAAAATGCAAGTTAATGATGTTGTGTAAAACTGTATGGTTTTACTGAAACATTCTCAGGGTCTTAACTCGGTATTTTGTAAATAAAACAACCGTAAGATTAGGATAAATAATTTATAGAAATACGATTAATATTCTACTCTAACTTTATTATTGACCATGTAATGCAATTTCTAAGTCTATATAGGAAATACAGATTATATTAATTTACCATAATGCTAGAATTTAAATGAAACATTGCAATATTATTGGCGTTCATTTTACATAATAAATACTTTGCTGTTAACGTCATAATTATTATACTTTTGTTTTACAACAGCCAGAGTATAGAAAATTAACGGACATATAACAGTGAAGCAATAAATTATTCACTTTATCATGATTCAACAAAATCTAAAATTGTAAATAAAATATTGTATGCTTGATCGCACATAATACAAAACTACTATGAAGATGGCAAAAAACAAACCCCATACAAACAAATAATTACAAATATAAAGACCATCAAAACAACAGTTCCTTCCATAAGACAATATTCTATGGTATGTCTATAAAGAATATAATAATGTGTATAATATATTTGCATTCATAAAAACTGAACTTGATTCAATGGTTCAATGAACAACATTGTACAAGATGAATATGACATAATTCATGCTAAATGTACTGCATCTTAACAAAAGTGTAACAAAATTACGTACACACAGACGTAATTATACTATCAAAATTACGTCTTTTGACCACACGCAATTCTTGATTAAGAATATTATTATTATTTCATTCGTATACAATACGATTTCTCTATATCCCATTTATTTATTTTCACCATTTCTGGCATTCATTAACTGTCATAGTAGCTTATACTCTTTACTCTCTTCAAGCTTGAATCCGGGGGCGTAATAGGTCAAAGGCAATTGCAGATTAGGTATTCCCTGACTGTAATCCGTTTGGTAAAAAGTTGGCAGAACTGACTGAGCTGCTTGAACTTGTTGTTGAAGTTCTTTCGTTTGGAATTGCAACGCTTGAAGGGAATTGGTCGGCAGCGTAACTGATTGTGTGTCTGCTGGGCGAAAATCTTTAATTTGCAACTTTTGATAATAATTTGTATTCTGTAATGGAAAATTTTGTCTTGATGACTGGCCTGTCCCTGAAGAGGACCCTCCACTTCCTCCACTCGATGCAATTTCTTGCCGATAATCATTTGTTTGGATGTGGGAAGTGCCGGCAGTTGAGGTTGAGGTTGTTGGGAAATGTTGTGGGAATCCAGCTGCCTGAAAATGTTGACTGAATCCTGCTGGTTGTACTTGAAAGTGTTGACTATATCCGGACTGTTGAAAATGTTGTGTGTAGCCCGAGTGCTGGAGCGGTTGAGATGACGCGGTGGTCGTAGATGTTGATGTCCTGTAATCAACTGGAGCTAGAGACTTGACTTGTTGCCGATATTCTGCCACAGGTTGCTGTATCACGGGTGGACGATAGTTGGCAAGGGGGAGTTGGGGTATATTTAATGTTTCGTGAGTATGACTATGACGTTGGTGGTGATGGCTCGTGTCGGGCTGTTGTTGTTGTTGTTGTTGCTGTTGTTGTTGCTGCTGCTGCTGTTGTTGAAGTTGTGGATGGACTATAGTCTGTTGAGGCGGCTCTGAATGGTGATTAAGTAACAAATGGGAATTTTGCATTGAGAGATCGAGTGACTGAAAGTTTGCCTGATACTCTGACGATGAATCATCCGATCCGGAATCTGGAGCTAAGGATTCCACTTCATAATGTACTGAATGGTATCGTTTCTTATGAGCTTTTAGAGCCGCACTACTCACGAAGCTCTTAACGCAATTTTCGAAATCACAATTAAACATTTGCCCTTTGTTGTGTTTCAAAAATTCATGCAGCAATAATGTGCGTCTATTTGCGAAAAAGTTGTCACAATCTTCACATTTGAACCGGAGTTTTTCTTTGACTGAAGTGCACCGCTTTTGATGATTGTTCAATTTTTCCATGGTGTTGTATGTGTAATTGCAGGTCGGACATTTAAAGGGGGTGTCATCATCAACTTTATGAACTTTGAGATGAGCTGTTAAGTTTGGTTTGCAACGGAAACCCTTTCCACATTGATCACATGAATAGGGAGTTTCTTCACTGTGAATATACATGTGCATTTTAAGACCCTGGGCTCTTGCAAATATTTTATCGCAAATTTCGCATTTAAATGTCATTCCCTCTTCTTCATGTTGCTTTGTATGCAGTTGCAAACGACGGTAGTCCGTACAAACTTTCCCACACAGGTCACACAACTGTGGAACGAATTTGATGCTGTGGCAAATTCTATGACGACCTTTGGCTTCTATGTTAGGAAAAACTTCCAGGCAGAATGAACACTTTAATGGATCTTCAGGAGGAAAGAAAGGCGATTTCGGTCTTTCTTCTTCTTTAACTACGGCATCGGCGGGTTCTCCTGTCTCTGATGTACTGTAATAAACATTCAGACATCTATTTAAAATCTTTGGCTTAGTTTTGAATTACAAACTGACAATTTTACTATTTTGATTAGATACGATGTACGTAACGTATGTAATGTATATGTATACTTGTATACTCACACATAAAAACCAAAGCAAAACAGTAACGGTAATAATTTTATGTTTAGTCGAGGATATAAATCCTAAATTGTAAATAACATTTTGGACAATTGGACTACCAATTTCATGCTTCACAAAAAACTTAACCTACAATCTACATTTCTTATATTATAGTAAAACTCAGGCACACGATATCAAGCACATAATATACATCCTTTTTGTTACTCAAAATTATAATACAGGGTTAAAGACGATTATAAGTACTTCTACAACTTTTAGCAAAGGTGTTGCATAGCATAGGCAAATCCAGTTGATAATAAATTCGTACCCTTTTGATTCAGTTGTAGAGTCTGTTTTACTTTTGTCATCATCATCTTTCGTTTCAGGAGGTGCTGGTGACGGTTCTGGGGATAAGTCAATAATCTCAATCACCGTATTTTGTTGGAACGGTTTAGGCTTTGGCTTAATGAACAGTTTCCTCCTAATTGTTGGTACCAAAGTAGGTTTAGGTTTCGGGTGGATCCATTTACCATCAGGACCGCTTTTGAGCTCTGTAAGTTAGAATATGCAATTATTATCATAAGAACTTTGCATAATATATTATTAATATAGTATAAAGCATATCATCATAATATGTACACAAATATGTGATTTATAATAAGCCCCGTGTTATTATGTTATGTATATTGAATGAGTATGTATAATATACAGGTGTGAAGCAAAAAACGTTGGATAGTTGTCGCATAACATAACTTGGTGATCTTATAAATGCACATTTTTGTTTCATTTATATAATTATGTCATAAATAGTATTGTAAAATTAAATGAATTACTTTCTACAACCACTTTCGGTGTTCTCAAAGGGAATAATCTTACAGGACGTCGCTTCTTTTGTATCGCTCGTAAATGTTCTGTACGCATATTTAAGAGAAAGTTACTTCTCGACTGGAAATTAGGACGAATTTTAGTGACATTTTCCAATTTTTCACTAAGCTCCTCTCTGGCCTTCTTGGCACTAAGATTAGTTTTACGTGAATTTAAAACAGTTGCAGTATAATTATCCACTAACTGTATGATTTCCTTCTCGATAGCTTCCAGCTTATTATTCAACCTGGACAATTTGGTGGAAAAATGGAAACATTCCCAACAAAATGGTAAAAGCGGTTGCCTTTCATGATCCCATGTGAAATTATCATCGACAATATCGGTGTAAAGATGCCTTGCACAACTGTTAAATAGCTTTTGAGCAGCTTCTAAAGGTAAATTTCCGCAAAGTTTCTTGTTATGTTCCGTTGAAAAGCTGTTAAAGCATATCAAACAGTTTTGAACACCGTCACTTTCGTTCGGAGGCTGCATTTCGGTTAAACGACAATCCGGGAATTTCTTAGTAACAAAGTTCGGATTTAAAAATTTCGTAGGACCACTGGAGGAGAGTTTCAAAAAAATTTACCACAACAAACCAACTAAATCTCTATAGAATTCTTGTTTCAGCGGGCGAATGCACACATCACATGCATGCGTTGCTGTATATGCAATGTAAAAGTACAAGACATTACGTGGTACAAAATAAAGTGGTGTATTGTACATGTAGCCAACATACCTACACTTGCACTTACACTAAAAACACAGCTAAACGATGCACTACTAATACTAAATACACCACCTTATCCATCCCCCATTCGTATTCGCAGTCGTCGTATTAAATGTCCTTTTATTGTTATGGCGTACATACATGTATTCTACAGTTCTACATCTACTCTACCCATCTACCGAATACATACAAACGCTAATTTTAATAACGCTTAAACAGTTTTCATATGCAGGGTTCTCCAGAATAATACATTTCGCAATCCCAGTCTACATACTGTTTCATCTATTACAGGCAGTGATGCTATGTGATTGTTCCCACTCTCACTCTATAGCCATAGCTATGGCTTTTGCGAAATGTAGGAAATAAATGTTAGAAGTTAGAATATTATTGTCCAAGGCAATCTTCCTGGGAAAGCAATCACGTTTTTTTGCATAAAAACACTCATGTAAATTATGTACCTGCAAAGATTATACACCTACAAGGCACCTATAACATGTCAGTACTATGGGATAAGCGGTTAACTAAATGTAACTAACTGGGATCTTTGTATTTGTTAATCGGGTGTAGTTATAAACAACAACCAGGGCAGAGATAAGTCGTATTCTCGTATTGTATGCACGAACACACAACCAACACCAATTACCACAAGCTCTTATTGGTGTGCGTTACCAACAAGTACAAACTATATAAAACACATACTAAAATGCTTTAATTGTAAATAGAATTTTCAGTTCGTACAGGTAAAACAATTTTAAAGAAAGTATTCCATTTGTATAACTTGTGTGTCTTATTCAAACAGGTTTGCACGTTAATTGTTCTCTATTATACACACGTATACGAATACGCACAGAAGTAAACTTTCATTTCAGCTTCAGCTTCCCAATATTTAGTAAACTGCACAATTTGTGTAAAAAAATTCGATTTGTTATACACACTTTCCTGAAAGTCCATTTAAACTTAATCCTTTACGCACTGAAGAGCAAATGTTTTATGTGTATGTATTTTTTCATGCGTGAGGATCTTCTTTCTGGCTAAAACTTTAACTGTATGTATAGCAAAATATATGTAGCCTGGAAATGTAGAACATGTTGAAGTGTTATGTTGGTGTTGCTACATGAATTATCAAAATGACGTGTTCTGATTACCCTGTACTTCATGATATCGGCATCGGTATTGAGCGAAGCATGTGTATTATGTATGCGTGTTCATAAATATGAGTGAGGTTTCATTTCATGGAAATTAAACAAATAATATCTGGGTTACATTACATTGCTTTTATATTCGCTCTTCATGTAAAGTAAATAAACCTCGGTGTAATAATTTATAACTAGAGGTTACTTTGTCTGTTTATAGGTAGTTCGTTGCTTGTGACTGGTTCTGGTTGTCTCATCGTCCACCGACTCGACTGATTCGTACATCGGACGGGATTCTGCCATATAAACCAGGAATATAATTGTATGCTGGATATTACACTAGTGTAAAGTTTTGTGCAAAGGTACGCATGGATAAAAGGAGCTAGGAAAATCCGTAAACCCAAAGCCCAAAGGTATACGTATACATGAACGGGTGATATGATGTTTGTGTGCCTCAGGAGTTCACTTTGCCTTGTTTCCATGCTTTATCACAACTTTTAGACGAATGATTTATCTAAGTACACATTATAGGTAGGTCAGGTAAATAAGTATGTATTGTATACACCCGCAATCAATACTAATAAGTAAGGCGTAAAGCAAGGTGTCTGATGTCTCCAAACAGGATGCCTCCTTTACTCATTTCATACGATCCGATTATTTCTTTACTACTAAAAAAAGGTTTGTGATGACGATAACAAATTGAAGTTAAGTTTGTAGTTAGACTTAACTACAATGGTAAACCTGTGCGCGTCCCCTACTTGAACAGTGAATTACTGTTTAGGAAAATAAAAGAATGTTAAACTTAACTTCAGTTAAAGTAAAAGCCATGAGAAGTCGCATAGTGGTTGGGCATCGAAGTAAAGGTACACAAAAAGAAAGGGGCAGATAACGGGAGTGTAACCGTAACCTAACAAAATCCAATGCACTTGGTTAACCATCAGAAAACAGAGCAATCCATACTACATTAACTAACTACATGTACAAAAGCTACACGTACTACGTTCACTGTACATACGTTCTTTACACATACATTGTGTACTTAACTTGTTACTTGCTTAACACTTTTCTACCTTAAACCTGGCTGCTAGTCTACAGCAGAATATTATATAATAATAGTTTATTTATAATAATAATATACCTAGCTAATAAAATGTATAGGTAGTCAGTTTGCGTGGCCATTGTATTTGCATTGTAGTCTTGTAGTTATGAACTATATAATAATAATAATAAAATTTATAATGTGTATATGAATGTACTGAATGCACTCTTTCAATATGTAGCCAAGACGTTATAGCCAAGATTCAATTGAGCTACATAGCTCTAGTATTTAACTTATATCCATTTCTTTACTTCGTATGCTATGTATCTTTTTGCGTGTGTATCTGTATACCATATGAGTGTACACAATGTTATGGTACAGACTACCAAGAATATATTGTGTATGTGTATATATACACAAACGTAATTTCACCGTGTATTAATTAAGGTATGAGAAGCAGAAATTAAGGAGCACAAGATGAATCAAAAAAATGAATCCTTTCAGATGTATATGATGTGGATTATTTCTAGTTCTTATTTATTGCTATTATGTAGTTCTGTTCTGTAGCCACAATTTGCCTTTTCAAAAATCCGATACCTGTATTGTACCTGCTATAAGCATACACAAGTGAAATATAGTACCCTACTAAGGAAAAATCTAAGTTTATTGGTTTTAATTGAAGATTAACTGATGAACTTTACATAGATAAACATACCCTGCCCTGCTCAACTTTTATTTGAATCGTTTGAAAATATTCCTGTACATCTACCCTAATCTCCCTAACCCATTGCTTACAAGTGTATATAGAGCTGTGTATTGAGTAGCAAATTCAAATTAACTGTTTCAAGTTTTCAATTTTGTAAATATTAAGTTTTGGCATAGTTAACCTATAATATAAATATCTCTATGCATATTCTTGTAAAGAACTCCAGTTGACATTATGTTGCCTAAAGTTTTTTTATGTAACTAACTACAACAAATGCATTCAAATTTTAAAAATACAAAATAATGACTCCAATACATACAATTTAAGCTTTCAAGCTGTATACAAGTGAACTAAAGATAAGAAAATACTAAAGCCAAGTGTTTTCTAAAAATGCATTTCCAAACAATATGAGATTTTGCGAAAGCATAATATTTTGTTTTTCTTATTTTACCTACCTTGAATATCTAATATACTGTCCCTATAATATAGTCCCTATTGTCCAGTTTATCTCCAGGTAGTACACCCAATCCATTGTTAATGTATGTATAAGTATGTAATGATAATTAAAGAATTGATAATCTCAAAAGAATATCGCCAAGAAGCTCAATGTATTTGAAGCTTTGGTAAGGTCAAAGTTGATTTAGTTAATGATTTTAATGAATGACAATGAATGTTGTGTCATTCTGCACTTTTTGCTAATTGCGTTTGTAGTATTATATCAAAATTGGTCTACTATGTGAGTTTGTGCACATAGAACCGAAATTAGACTGTGTTGAAATGCGATATAAATTCGGGGAGTTTGTTAAAATGTGTGCTCCGTTAGAATATGGATGTACCTTTGTAGAATCTCTTCCTCGTGAGTTGTATACGTGTATTATGTGTATGTGGTGGATAGTTTTTTGTGTCTATATACATAGGTTTAGTTAGGCATTTAGGTATGGAAGTATGTAGATTGTTTTGTGTGTGTATTGTGTGTTCTGTCAGAGTTTATAGTGGTTCATAGTGTAGATAGCAATGTAGTACAGAATGATTCTCGTCCTCGTCTCGCTCGGTGTGTGTAGTTTAGTAATAGTTTAGGTTAGAATAGTATAGGCACAACACTCGTATCGCATATCCCTTGTTTCTTGTTCTCCACAAGCAGAATCCTTCACTCAATGAATGTTGAATAAATGTTCCTTCGATAATAATATTGCAGTTGCACAGAAAACTACACTTTTCCACTATTTGGTTTTATTTCGATTCAGAGTCATCGAATACATTACCATTAGTGTCTGCCTTTTTAGACTTTTTACGAGTACAATTTAGTTACACACAATTACAAATAATGTAATGTAGTATTATTATTGTGTAATGCAGGAATTACTGATTATTTATTGACATCTTATTATTTCAGTTTTGTTTTACGAATTACAAAAGAAGCGTTCACATTTTCACATATTTATTTCACTAGACAATACTTTATACAATACCTTACGTAAACTAAACGTATCTTTAAGACAAATAATTATTTAATTGTAATTAAATTCCAGCAGGGAAATGGAGAGTAGCAGTAGTAATAATAGTAGCGCTAACAGTAATAATCAAAATCAAACAACTGTGAATAGTGCAAATACGACCAATAATAATAATAATAATAATACTAGTAGTAAGTCCAATCCTTCTACTCCTTCCAGTACTTGTAATGAAGGCTCTTTGAATAGTTTAATTACGGACGATCGAGAAATATGTTTGGAAATCGCACCCACCACAGGGGGAACCTTTGATTTTAATGTCCATTGTCACGAAAGCATTGATAATCTCAAAAAGAATATCGCCAAGAAGCTCAAAGTGTCTAAGGAACAGATATGTCTTCTACATAGGGACAGGTAAAAATCCAATGGAAAACAATATATATCACCTTTTCCAGTTCATTAACTCATTCATTTACACTGTATTTCTTTGTGTTTTCTAACTAATCAAACCTATTTTACTTTTTTGTATCTCTTTTCAGATTATTGCAAACTGGAATGGTAAGGGACTATGGATTAGCTGACGGTTCCAGAATTTCTCTCGTTCCTTCTGTTGAAACGGGTCTTCTTGTAAGACATAATTTTGATGTATAAAAGCTTTACATTTTTTTGTACTTAAGTATTTTCATCATTTGTGGATGTACTTTGACGTAGATTCTAGATTGACCTTTCCATTCGAATGTTATAATCAAACTTGTGTTCGTGTATACGTGCACTTGTTTGTTTTTCACCTTAAAAAGTCAGATTTACCTTTTAGATTCACTTTACTTAACCCTTAACCTCAAACCCCTGCTAAAGTCAAGATCTAAAGGAGGTATGATGATGACTTGTAGAAGATTAAGCAGATAAAGTTAACATATAGCAAAAGACAAAAAAGCTAGGGTTTGATTGGCTAAAATCAGTACTACTCTAACTACCAATACCAATGATGATGTCACCTAATATCAATAATAATGTGTCCTGCAGGGTCCCACCTAAAGAAAGGTGAACACGTATTTGCCAATACGTGTAAGCGGTTATGACGTGTCCATCACCTCCAGCTTTCTATAGAAATGCGCATCTAAACAATTACATTTAAACGATTTAACCGCTTGCAATTGCAGCCTTTGTTTGATGGAATATTTTTTGTTTCATGTAGAAAAGCATTATCTAATATCTGTGCAATAATAATTATGTAAATACTAATTACCATTACCAATAATTGTGTGCGTAAGATATTTTCATATACAGCATTCCTGACTCCCCCGACTTAAAATCATTAGCAAACGTTAGGTTACTTTAATTTAATTTGTACCAACGCCAAGTTGATATTATTTATGTAGGTACATTCTAACTAAAAGTATAACAATAAATGTATTGTGTGAAGTGTGAAACATCTGTTGTTTTATATATTTGGAAGCGCTAAGTAAAATGAGTGGGCTAAACATTTGTTTCTTTGTGTTTACTTGCAGACACAACGTCCAGAGCAGAGTGTATTAGAAGCTTTGGAAGGACTGAACGAAAGTCAGGTGGGTGACTTTCTAAGTGGAAAATCTCCTCTTAATCTAACAATGCGCCTTGGTGACCATGTCATGCTCATTCAACTTCAACTTTCCAAAGGTCTGGAACTCTAACAATATATTTTTAATAACATTACCACTACTTCTATAGATAAATGCTTTAAAAATGGGGCTGTTTACAGGTACAAGTGCCGAAAATAGCAATACAAGTGGTTGTGGCAGTTCATCAAACGTATCAGCAATTAACACAACGCCTATACAGAATATACAAGCCTCAGAGTCTCCACGGCAGCAGCCCCCTTCACCACAACCGGAAACCAATAGAAGTGCTAATAATGCTTCTGGGAACAATTCGGGTTCCTTAGCAGAAGCCTCAAGAAATTTGACTAATACTCTTAAAAAATTGAGTAATCATGTTACCAGGGATGAATCCATAACTAATCATATGCAACATCATGGGAAAGGAGTCTACTCTGGAACATTCTCAGGTATGATTGATATATAGTTAACACATTAGTATAGAGTTAACATATAAGTGATATGTGTCATGTGCTTTGGAAAACAGTTTATTATTGTTAATATTAATTAGATAGGCATACATTTTCAAGTGCTGATTGTGATTTTCATGACATGCGTATGTATAAATGACGGTTTAATCAGGTTAATGACATTAGACTTTTATAGTCATTTACATAATACTCAAGCTATATTTATAATATAATATGAAGTACAGAGGTCGTAGGTACAATAATATATTTCTTTGGTTTATTTATGATGTACCTGGAGATAGGTTTTTATATGCAACTTGTTTAATTTAACAATCATTGTAATCCGTGTCATTTGAACATCGTTCTTTTGTATAGTTGCAACAATGTCACAGTGGTATTAAAAGTAGGACTAGTTTTATTGTTTTAATAGGTAATATACAAGAATTAGAATTTGTATGTATCGTTATGAACAAATCAAAACTGACACTTTAAATGTGTCAAACTTAATTTAGATATTGGACAATTGCAATCGTTCCGATTGCCCTACTTATAAAAGTGGACAATGGTTATGTATTTAGAACTCATTTCCTATTTACAATTAGCTTGACATCATGACATGCATTTTATTTTTTGATTTAATCTCGTAAAGTTGCATTTTATAAATAATTTAGTCAGCTAAATGAGAAAAAATGTTTTTTAGTAAAACTTTCCAATAATTTACAAACGTACATATAGTATTTTAGTTTATCGGGTACGATTAACCGACCCTCCAAACACAATAAATAGTGTAAAATTGTAAAACGCTAATTTTAGTAGGGTAAAACCAGATAACTGTGTTCTCTTTATGTATTTAATGCAATGAAAAACAAAATATGCACTTTACTCAATAGTACCTTATGGATATTGAAAACTCTTTTTAGAGCCATAAATAACGTTCTATTCTAAATAATTTTATATTGATAGCTGCAGTAACTTGTACCCTTCGTTATTTTTTATTTCATTTAAATGATCTAAGCCGAAACTTTCCTTTGAGATGGTACCCCCGTACCCCCATTGTTGATTGAGCACATTGAAATACAGCGTGTATGCCACTGTATTATCATAATCATGACAAGCTTTTGGTAATTCAATGTGGTGATGCTTCATTATAGGAAATTTGAATCGTTATCTCTAGAGAAAATGTTCACTAATTAATGTCGTTTGATTATTTCAATGTGGTAGTTTTGTGTGTGTTGTGGTACTATATAAGAACAATTTTATTAACATGAACCTTGGCTTTGCTCCTTAAGTATATAACACTATGATGGTTTAAATGCATCTAGGTAGCTGTATTCAAAATAACATTCATTTATAGTTAAAACTTGATATAGTGTGAGAAGTAATAAAAATTGTATAGTTGACAATAATATTATATACGTATATAGGTAATCATCGTGTTTAGCAATCCGAAAGAAAAGAATAATTTTTGCTATTTTAAATCTATTAATATTTCCCATTTAAAACTTGCCAAACAAATGGATACAAATAGAACAACTCGAAAGCGTATGTGTAAATGTTAGTTTTATGGTCAGGAATAAAAATACTGAGATTTCATAAGATGTGCAAACTCATACTAAATGTGTGATTTGATTGATCTTTTAGGAACTTTGAATCCAGCCCTTCAAGATGGTTTAGGAAAGCCTAGAAAACATGTTTCAACCATTGTACACATCCTAAACGACTTATTGGGGGGAATGGGTAAGATATATCTAAAAGATATCTATACTAACTAAGAATATTTACACTATACAAATGCGGCAATTGTCAACTAAAAGTTTTTAACAGTGTCAGAGAGTTGTGGCCTAGCGTCATATCGCCTGCCTAATGTTGGAAGGTCGTACTGCAAGTTGAGGCGGGCGGATAACATTTTAAATTTTATAAGCACG